>CAUYRH010063685.1:0-12998 GCA_963574655.1 Perodicticus potto | reverse complement strand
GCTCAAATCTGGTACCCACCATACAATTCTCTTTTTCTTTGGTTTAGAGGGTAAATATCAAAGGAAAGGGGAAGTTATAAAAGCAAATATGTCAGTATAGGGTTTAAGTGTGCAAGAACTAATGGGCCTGAATAAATAAATGAACAATTCTTGGCTCGGCGCCTGTGGCTCAGCGGGCTAAGGCGCCAGCCATGTGCACCTGAGCTGGTGGGTTCGAATCCAGCCCGGGCCGTCAAACAACAATGACGGCTGCAACCAAAAAAAAAAAATGGCCGGGCGTTGTGGCGGGAGCCTGCAGTCCCAGCTACTTGGGAGGCGAAGGCAAGAGACTCGCTTGAGACCAGGAATTGGAGGTTGCTGTGAGCTGTGATGCCACAGCACTCTATCCAGGGTAACGGCTTGAGGCTCTGTCTCCAAAAAAAAAAAACAACAAAAAAAAACTTAATAAATGAACAATTCTAAAGGAATTTGTTTTTGAACTGGGTCCTCAGGGTTAGTTTATAAATCTGTAAGAGCAAACGATGCAATTCAGGTTTAAAAGCACACATATAAGAAGATATGCACAGGCAAATAAGAAGCAACCATCACAAACTGATATCACAAAAATTTCTTTTAACGTGTATACCTCCTTTCTCTCAAAGCCAAACCCTTTTTAATCAAATATTTAGAAACATCAACACGCTCTCCTTTTTCATCTCTGCAGAAAATTTTCACAGGTAGTGGCCATGTTGTGCTGTTTTCCTGCAGTGAATCAAGAGCAGAATAAATATGAGATATAAAAATGAAATCTTATAAATAATGTACTTTTCATAGGTGCTTCCTCTAAATTTCACTAAACACGAGAAAAAAATTTTCCCATTGAGCGAGGTTATTTTGATATCTACATATATCAGACAGAAAACAGAATTAAAGAGAGTCAGTAGAGACGCAGTGCTTTGTGAAGTTTATCAGGTGATATTGCCAAGGTGAAACTTTAAAAAAAAAAAGAAAACAATTTAAAACACTTTTCAGAATTGGAGGTGGGAGGAACACACTACAGTTAACAAGTTTCTCTATTCCACTAAACTCTTTGCAAATTATAGAAGCAAAATATATTTTCCAAAGTGTTCCTTTTGTCCCCTTATAAAAAGCAAAAGAACTACAAAATATATATTCTACTTCATTTGGAAGAAATTGTAAAAAGGGAGAAAGTCTATATAGAAAGAAGTAACATAAAAATGAGTTATATATATGATTGCACTAATGTACACAGCTATGATTTGATAAAAAATAAAAATTTAAAAAAAGAGTTATATAAGAAAATTCTAATTATTAATGCAGAACATATTTAAACTAGAAAAAGTAAAAGAGGCAGAGTATTTTTAAGTGTTCTGAAAAGATGCATGCCTCTTCTGAAGCCCATACTCACACACACATTTTATGACACAGTTAATGTCACTAGAAGCCAACCAGTTTAGCAAGAGTATCAAATGGCTTTAGAAAGGCACTCTTGACTTTGAGCCCATACACAGTGGTTACGGCATCAGCCACATAGGCTGGTGGGTTCCACCCCAGCCTGAGCCAGCTAAACAAAAATGACAAGTGCAACAAAAAAATAGCTGGGCATTGTGACGTGTGCCTGTGGTCCCAGCTACTTGGGAGGCTGAGACAAGAAAATCTCTTGAGCCCAAGAGTTTGAGGTTGGCCATAGCACTCTACCAAGGGCAGCATATGATCCATAATCATATTCTGTCTCAAAAAAAAAAAAGGAAAGAAAGAAAGAAAGAAAGAATTACCTTGACTCATTCACACAATTATTTGTGGTACATCTACTTATTAAACAGGCATTATATCTTGAAACAAAACCAACTAAGGTTGTAACAATATCCAAATAATTTGCTGTTTTCTCAGCTAGAAAGAAAATAAAGGAGTTGATGGGAACATCAATAAAATCATAGCAGTATCTGTTGTAACTCATGATCTCACTACCCACCTGTAAGATTATCGTTGCTACAGCTCCAGTCAGGTACAATGAAAGACAGTCACAAGCTGTTGCTGTCCACTTGTCACTCCCACCAGTTGGTCTACAACAAAAAACAATTGACAACTTGTTGCACAGGACATTGAAATATATAAGGAACACTAAATACACACAAATACTCATAATATGTAGTGATAAATCAACTTAAACATGGATTCATGTTATTTTCACAATTTTCTTCCCTGCCTTTATAGCCTTTGTTCATCCCTCTCTTCTACTTAGGGCCCATATTATTTGCCAATTTACGTATGTATATTGGTTCTGCAGCTACCCTGCAGTACCCCTAAAGGAGTTGATGGGAACATTAATAAAATCATAGCAATATCTGTTTTAACTCATGACCCCACTATCCACCTATAAGACTATCACTGCTACAGCTCCAGTCCGGTCACAAGCTAAAGAGTAAGTATGCTTTAACTACTTTAAAAATCATTATAGTCTTATTGACATTTCATATGTGTCAACCAGACTATAAACTTAGAGAGTAGGAATGACATACAGGGTGTCCATAATCATATTCCCTAATGCCCAGTATAGTGCCTGGCACATAGAAGGTATTCCAGAAATATTTAATGGAAAGGGAACAAACAGTCTCTTTACAATGATGATTCCACTGCCCATTTTTGGAAGTTTTCTAGAATTCAAATCTAATTTAAACTGCTATCCATAAAAATTAGCCTCTATAAATTTTACTGAATTATTATTTCTTAATTGTTGATATAATTGATTAAACAAATTAACAAACATTTAAATTGCTTGATAGATATGATCATGTAATTTTAAATAACAATACAAATTCAAAGATCAGTGTCTACTTTTTTGGCAAATAACTGAAGGGCAGACAGTAAGGCACAGTAAAAACACACTAAATAAATATTTGACAGATGAATGAAAAGTGGATTCTAACTGCAGAATTGACACTGAGTGACTTCAGATGTTTCGAACCACCAATGTACTCCCTAAAAATAAAGTAGTAGTACCACAGAAGAGATTGCAGGGAACATAAAGCAGGCTCTAAACTCAGGCAAGGATGTCTAACCTTTTTTTCTTTTCTGCCACACATTAGAAGAATAAGAGTTGTCTTGGGCCACATATAATATAAACACTAATATAAGCTGACGAGCAAAAAACAGGTCTGTGCATACCTTTTGAGATATCTAACACTACACATAAGCAAAACAGTCCTCAAACAATTTTCATGAAGCCCAAGGACCACAAGTTGGACACCCCTGCAAGGTTTTCTAAACATGGTTTCCAGATCCAAAGTTTCAATGAGCTGACCTATTAACTCAGAAAATAACTAATCTGGCCAATTCTCTTTTTTCTTCTTTCTTGCTCCATAAGTGACAGGGTTTCATTAATGTTTTCCAGGCTGGTTTTGAACTCCTGTCTCAGCCTTCCAAGTAGCTGGGACTATGGGCACACATCATTACAGCCCATCTTAATATGATTAATGTTTCTATGTTAAAAGGTTTAAGGGAACTAACCAAATCAACTGGGCACATAGCTTGATCAAATAGTATTTGGTAAATGTGCTACACTATTATCAAGTCCAGAGAAATTTGTGAGCTAAGAAGTGCAGTGGCATCATCATAGCTCACTGCAGCCTCAAACTCCTAGACTCAAGTGATTCTTCTGCCTCAGCCTCTGGGATAGCTGGGACTACTAGCATGCACCACAATGCCTGGATAACATTTTTCACTCTGGCACCCTGGAGAGAGTGCCATGGCATCATCATACCTCACATCAACTTCAAACTCTTAGGCTCCCAAGTATCTGGGACTGTAGGCATGCATCACAACGCCAGGCTAGTTTTCCTATTTTAAGTAGAGATGGGGTCTCACTCTTGCTCAGGCTGGTCTTGAACTCCAGAACTCCAGGAATCCTTCCAGGATGTAGGATTATAGGTGTGAGCCACTGTGCCCAGCCCATAAATTATTAGTAACTTTTTTCTTTTTTTTTTGAGACAGTCTTAAGCTGTCGCACTGGGTAGAGTACTGTGGCGTTATAGCTCACAGCAACCTCAAACTCTTTGGCTTAAGTGATTCTCTTGCCTCAGCCTCCCAAGTAGCTGGGACTACAAGCACCTGCCACAATGCCCAGCTATATTTTGGTTGTAATTGTTGTTATTGTTTGGCAGGCCCAGGCTGGATTCTAACCCGCCAGCTCCAGTATATATGGAGCTGAGCTACAGGTGCTGAGCCGATTAGTAGTAACTTTTAGAGTTAGTTATGGTTTAACATTTGTCATGATTATTTATATTTGGGAATACAAATAAAAATCAGTGAAAGGCTAGGCACAGTGGCTCATACCTATAATCCTAGCATTCTGGGAGGCTGAAGCAGGTGGATTGAGCTCAGGAGTTTGAGATCAGCCTGAGTTAGAGCGAGAACCCATCTCTAAAAATAGCTGGGTATTGTGGCAGGTGCCTGTAGCCCCAGCTACTTGGGAGGCTGAGGCAAGAGGATTGCTTGAGCCCAAGAGTTTGAGGTTACTGTGAGCTATGACACCATGTACTGTACGGAGGGGGACAAAGTGAGACTCTGTCTCAAAAAAAAAAAAAAAATCAGTGAAACATTAAGGTAATCCTATGACATATTACAGATATACATACTGAAATATTAATTTTAAAAAGTATGGATACAGAGTATCAATTGGAGAGGATTAAAAAGTCCTAGAGATAAATGGTGATAAACTGTGCATAACAAGATCAATGTGGGTGGCGCCTGTGGCTCAAAGGAGTAAGGCGCCAGCCCGATATGTGGGTGGTGGGTTCAAACCCAGCCCTGGCCAAAAACTGCAAAAAACAAAAACAAGGTCAATGTTCTTAATATCACACAACCATACACTTAAAAATGCAAATTTTATGGAGTATCTATCACAATAAAAACAATCTATGGACAAGAAAGTCTTAGAATAGCAGTAAAAGAAAGTGGTTAGAGGTCTAGTTTTTTTTTTTTTTTTTTAATTAAATCATAGCTGCGTACATTAGTGCAATCAAGGGGTACAATGTGCTGGCTTCATATACAATCTGAAATATTTTCATCTAACTGCTTAACACAGCCTTCAGGGCATTTTCTTGTTGTTGTATGAAGACATTTGTATTCTGCATTTAGTAAGTTTCGCCTGTACCCTTCCAAGATGCACCATAGGTGTGTAGAGGTCTAGTTTTGAATTCAGACCTTGTTTATAATTCTATCTCAATAGTCAGTACTGTTTTACCCTGGATAATAAAATACTTAACCCCTATAAGATTCAAATTCCTTATCTGGAATGAATAACCTTATCTACATCTTAAAGGTTTGAGGATTAAGTGAAATAGTGCCTGTAAGGCAATTAACAAAGGGTGCAGAAGTGCTTAAGGCTACCTATTATTACTAGACTCTTAAAATGATGGTATTCCAGTCCATAAGACACAATTCAAGATGTGTACAGAAATGCATTCTCTACAACAGTAGGTATAATTAAGAGATCGACAGAATTCTGTTCAATTATTTTGATTCAACTATTTAAGATGAAAGTGAAAATTAGGGTAGGCCATTTTATACACAGGTCCTGAAATTTCTGTCCAGGGCACTGAAAGGATTTGTAGATATGGTCACATGCTCATTATCAGAGATCATAGACAATGGGAGAGGTGCCTGTAAGACTGGAGAGATGCTATCAGAGATCACAGATAAAATGGGACAGGTGCCTGTAAGACTGGAGAGATGGCCTGTGCAAAAAAAGTGGACTATGGAAACTGCTACTGATGAACTCTTCAAGAACATTAAACCGATGGGCCACGAGTAGTCAGAACACAAGAGGGTCAGGTCTCACAAAGGGTAATTAAAACCAGTGTTAGATTTATAGATATCTTTGGGCAAGGTACTTAACTTCTCAAGGTTAGTTTCTTCAACTGTTATGAGAACTAAATGAACACATGTACATCATGATATACAATGCCTGTCCCAGTAAATAACAAATGTTAGATATGTTAGATATGTTCTTGTCTCTCTGGAGTTTTCTCATGAGATCCTGGTAAGATAAAAATGAGCTAGATAAACCATGCTTAAATTAGAAAACATTTAGAGACTCAGCGCCCATAGCACAGTGGTTTCGGTGCCGGCCACATGCACTGAGGGTGGCGGGTTTGAACCTGACCTGGGCCAGCTAAACAACTGAAACAATGACAAAAATAGCCAGGCATTGTGGCGGGCACCTATAGTCCCAGCTACTTGGGAGGCTGAGACAAGAGAATTGCTTAAGCCCAAGAGTTTGAGGTTGCTGTGAGCTGTGTGACACCATAACACTCTACTGAGGGTGACGCAGTGAGACTCTGTCTCAAAAAATAAAAAAAGAAAGAAAGAAAGAAAAACATTTAGAAAAGGCAAGTAGGGGAGAGGGGAAGAAGGTGGGGGATGGGAGGTCGCGGTGCATTGCACATCTCTTAGGGGCAGGACACAATTTACAATTATCTAACAAATGCAATCAGTTTAACCTAATTCTTTGTGCTCTCAATGAATCCCAAACAATAAAAAAAAAAAAAAGAAAAGGCAAGTAGGAGAATCTAGAAATCATGTTACTTTAGTACTACCTGAGAAAATGAGATAGTCTGGAAGAGTCTTTTTTTAATAATTTTCTTTTTTTAAATTCCAAATTAATATGAGGGTATAAATTTTTATATTATACTGTCCTCACTTCAAAAGTAAAGTCCCAGTTGTAAAAGAACCCCTCACCCAGGGGCCATGCTATGCACCCTTGCACTGTGCACTTAAGTGAGATCCCACAAAATGCTCCCCCTCTTTCCACCAATCGTCCTCCCCTCTCGCCTCTTCCACCTCCCTCTACCCCCTTACTAGACTATATTTGTATTTTATTGTTCATATTAGTGTAAAACTGTTTATATGTCGATTTCATAATAGAATCGAATACATTGGATAGTTTTTAATTCTTGAGATACTTTACTAAGAAGAATATATTTTAACTCCATCCAGGTAAACACAAAAGATGTAAAGTCTCCATCTTTTTCTGGTGTACATATACCAGAATTTGTTGAGCCACTCATGGGTTGATGGGCATTTGGGTTGCTTCTACAACTTGGCAATTATGAATTGGGCTGCAATAAACATTCTGGTGCAAATGTCTTTGTGGTAAAATGATTTTTGTTCTTCTAGGTAAATACCTAATGATGGGATTGCAGGATCAAATGGAATGTCAACATTTAGTTCTTTGAAAATTTTTCATACTTCTTTCCATAAAGGTTTTTATTCAGTTTGCAATCCCACCAGCAGTGTAGAAGCACTCACTTCTCTCCACCATCCACGCCACCATCTGAAGTTTTGGGACTTTGTGATGTGGGATAATTTCACTGGAGTTAGGTGATTATCTCAGAGTTGTTGTGATATGCTTTTCTCTGATTAAAGATGATGAGCATTTTTTCATGCATTTTTTGGCCATTCATCTGTCATCTTCAGAGAAGCTTCTGTTCTAGTCTCTTGTCTAGATATAAAGGGGATTGTTTGCTCTTTTCTTGCTAAGTTCTCCGTAGATTCTAGTTAACAGGACTCTGTCAGATTAATAACATGCAAAAATCTTCTCCCATTCTGAAGGCTGTGTGTTTGCTTTGTTTGCGGTACCCGTGGCTATGCAAAACTTTTTAGCTTGATCATGTCCTAGTTATTTATTTTTGGTGTTGCTGCAATTGCTGGGGGTGGAGAGGCTTCTCATCAAGTTTTTTCCCAGGCCAGTATCTTCCATTTTCCCCACATTCTCTTCTAGAATTTTACTGTTTTCTGTCTTAAATTTAAATCTTCTATCCAACACAAATCAATTTTTGTCAATGGTGAGAGGTGCAGTCTTCATGTGGATAACTAGTTCTCCCAGCACCATTTGTTAAATAAGGATTCTTTTCCCCAGTGTGTGTTTTTGTTAGGCTTATCAAAGATCAAATGATGATATGTGGCTGGGTTCATCTCAAGATTCCCTATTCTATTCCATAGCTCTATATCTCAATTTTTGTGCAAGTACCATGCTGTTTTGTTGTTTTTCAGTTTTTGGCTGGGGCTTGGTTTGAACCCGCCAGCCTGGTGTATGTGGCTGGCGCCCTACTCCTTGAGCCATAGGTGCCGCCCTCTACCATGCTGTTTTGATCGCAATAGACTTGGAATATAACCTGAAATCTGGCAATGTGATGCCTCTAGATTTGTTTTTATATCTAAGAACTGTATTTGCTATTTGGTGTTTTTTCTGGTTCCATATGAAGCAAAGTACTATTTTTTCAAGATCTTTAAAGTATGACACTGGTGCTTTGATAGACATTGCTTTAAATCTACTGTTGGGGTTGTGTAGGGCTATGTGGACATTTTAACAATGTTGATTCTTCCCAGCCATGAGCATGCTATGTTCTTCCATTTATTAACATCTTCTATTTCCTTCCTCAAGGTTTCATAGTTTTCTATGTAGAGATCTTTCGTGTCTTTTGTTACATATATTCTCAGGTATTTCATCTTCTTTGGTACTACTGTAAAAGGAATAGAGTTTTAGATTTTATTCTTGGCTTGACTACTGTTGGCATATAAAAGGCTACTGATTTGTGGGTATTGCTTTTGTATCCCAAGATGCTGCTATCTTCTTTGATCAAAGAAAAAAGTCTTAGTGGAACATAATCTCTACATTTAATAACTGATGATCAGAGAAGTCAAGAGGTTTGTTCTATAGGCAAAATTAGGGATGTGTGAAAGATAGAGGGAGGCCAATTTTAATGCAATGTAGAGAAAGATTAGCAACTACAATTACCTAATGAAGAAACAAGTTCCCTTTGAGAAATAGGCTCCATAGCACTGGAAATTTTCCAGTGTGTCTTAAATTTTCATTTATTAGGGGCATATAAAAGAAATTACTATTAATACTATGATGCCCCTAAGCTCTTTGGATTCCAATTCTAAAATTCTATAATTCTTTTTACATGGACATTGGCTTTACTGCCATGGATTTATCAATGAAGGAGAAAGTCCTCCAGAAGCAGGAATTTTCAACTTCTGTATTTTTAAACAGAAATCTTAATATATACCCATGGTAAGTACTTCCAGGCTGGGAAATAAGTCTTTAAATAAAAATAACCACAGTGCTAAAAATTTATTTCCTTAATATAAGTGCTTCAGATGTTAATTGCATTTTCCTGATGTTTCAATAACAGTTTGCACTTATAAACAAAGAGCACATTGTGAACAGCTGATAAATGTCTTGAGTGGGTCTTCTCTTTCCCTTTCCATTTCTTCGGTAGAAGAAAATGAGTATTTGTTTGTAGTTTCTAAGGTTTGGATTTAGCTGACTGCATTCCCACAGTTTGGACATTTTCCTCTGCCCTTATATTTCCCTTAAATTCAGTTAAGTCAAGTCTTGATTGAATTTAGGTTTGCATTTTCCTTTTTTCAGTAACATTGTTAAAGGTGGTGCTGTGTACTTCCATCAGAAGGTACAAAATGCCTGGTCCTCTCTTTGTGTGATATTGTCTACAGCCTTTAGTTTATAAGCACTTATAAAATGGTGATATTTTAATGACATAGCTCTTCAGTATTTTAACTGGAATACTTATGAAGAACAACTTTCCTTTACAAACTATTTGATGATCTTGAATAGTTTGTATAAGAAAAACATGATAAATGCTTATTTCCCTTAGTTAGCGGTTTTCAGAATAATGAGGTGTTTTCATTTAAAATGTGACCAAATGCGTTTTTTTTTTTTTTTGAGATAGAGTGTCATTATGTCACCTCAGGAGAGGCTGTGGCATCACAGCTCACAGCAATCTGAAACTCTTGGGCCTTAAGTGATTCTCTTGCCTCAGCCTCCCAAGTACCTGGGACTATAGGCATCCACCACAACGCCCGGCTATTTTTTGGTTGCAGTTGTCATTGTTGCTTTAGCAGGCCCAGGCTGGGATCAAACTTGCCAGCCTTGGTGTATGTGGTTGGCGCTCTATTCACTGAGCTACAGGCGCCAAGTCAAATGAGTTTTTAATCACTATGAACTTGTGTATTTAAACATATCAACACTTTAAAACATTACAATTATCCTCTTGGTGTTCAAATGGTCCCATCTTTCCTGAGTGGAGGTTTATTTAGGTTGGGTACTGAGTCTTGTTGTCATAATCCCAATAATTTTTATAGCTTTCTTGACACATGACAAGATATTCTAGGTTCATTTCCCTTCCAAGACCTGGAATCAGATATTTTCCTAAGGAGCACTAATTTCTTTTAGTTTTAAATACTATTTAGAGACTACAGTTTATATACTAGAGTAGCTCACTGTTACTGAACCACTCATGTTATAAGGCTAAAAATATATATATTTTTACAATTAAAATACTTAATAAATTTGTACTGATAGGTCTGGGTTTTTTGTTTTATTTTGTTTTTTGAGACAGAGTCTCAAGCTGTTGCCCTCTGTAGAGTGCAGTGATGTCACAGCTCATAGCAACCTCAAACTCTTGGGTTTAAGCAATTCTCTTGCCTCAGCCTCCCAAGTAGCCAGGACTATAGGTGCCAGCAACAATGCCTGGCTATTCTGTTGTTGTTGCAATTGTCATTGTTGTTTTTAGCTGGCTGGGGTTGGGTTCGAACCCACCAGCCTCGGTGTATGTGGCTGACACCCTACCCGCTGAGCTACGGTCCCCGCCGCCAGTACTAACATTTCTAATTCAAAATTGGGACTACAGGTTAATTAACCTTAATTTTATATCTTTATCATCCATCAATCACACCAGTTTCTAATAGTATGTATATAACTACTATTTTTTTAAATTTGCTCACCTGCACACACAATTACGACTTTGGTTTATCCCACAACATACACATTACAGTTTCAGAATAACAATACCAACATCACAACCAATGTTCGAATTAAAAAACACAGCTGATGATGGGAGGTAAGGAGAGAAGGCAGTTTTTTTGTCATTAGGATATGGATAGTCCAGCAAGGATGTACATTTGACTATCGTGCTTTAAAGTCACCTGAAAAGTTTTTCTCTTTTCAGAGGCTCTGCCTTTACTACACACAGTTAAATTTCACTTTTCTTACCATTTTTTATGAAATATTTACATAGTTTCAAAGTTAAATCAATTTTGTTAGTAACCTCTTCTCTTTTCTCCAGTATCTTATTGGAAGTACTCTTATTCCTAGTAAATACCAATAAGATAGTGACCTTATTCAACTTTTATTTATTTATTTTTTAATCATAAGATGTTCTTTATTTCTTTTTACTTGCTGAAACATTACTGTACTTCAAAAACTGGTATTTATTATCTCAAATTATCATTGTCCTATGTATACTATTACTTTCTTTTGTAATCATTTTATTTTATTAAATCGTAGTTGCATACATTAGTGCAATCAAGGGGTATGATGTGCTGGTTTCATATACAATCTGAAATGTTTTCATTAAAACTGTTTAACATGGCCTTCAGGGCATTTTCTTAGTTATCGTATGAAGACATTTGTATTCTGCATTTAGTAAGTTTTGCCTGTACCCTTCTAAGATGCACCATAGGTGTGGCCCAACCAATTACCCTCCCTCGACCCCAACCTCTTCCCTCCCCTCCATTCCCATATTCTTGTGCTATGGTTGGATTATAGCCTTCATATGAAACCTTTAAATTAGCTTCATATTAGGGCTGAGTACATTGGATACTTTTTCTTCCATTCTTGAGATACTTTGCTAAGAAGAATATGTTCCAGCTCCATCCATGTAAACATGAAAGAGGTAAAGTCCCCATCTTTCTTTAAGGCTGCATAGTATTCCATGGTGTACATGTACCACAATTTAGTAATCCATTCATGGGTCGATGGGTACGTGGTTTCTTCCATGACTTAGCAATTATGAATTGGGCTGCAATAAACATTCTGGTACAGATGTCTTTGTTATAATGTGATTTTTGGTCTTCTGGGTATATACCTAGTAAAGGAATTATAGGATTGAATGGCAGGTCAATTTTTAGATCTCTAAGTACTCTCCAAACATACTTCCAAAAGGAACATATCATTGTGCACTCCCACCAGCAATGTAGAAGTGTTCCCTTTTCTCCACATCCACGCCAACATCTCTGGTTTTGGGATTTTGTTATGTGGGCTAATCTTACTGGAGTTAGGTGGTATCTCAAAGTAGTTTTGATTTGCATTTCTTTGATGATTAAGGATGGTGAGCATTTTTTCATGTGTCTGTAGGCCGTGTGCCTGTCTTCTTTAGAGAAGTTTCTCTTCAAGTCCTTTGCTCACCCTGCAATGGGATCACTTGTTCTTTTCTTGCTGATACATTTGAGTTCTCTGTGTATTCTGGTTATTAAACCTTTGTCGGAGGCATGACTTGCAAATATTTTCTCCCATTCTGAGAGCTGTCTCCTTGCTATACTTACTATGTTCTTGGCTGTACAGAAGCTTTTTAGTTTCATCAGGTCCCAGTAGTGTATTTTTGATACTGCATGAATTGCCTGGGGATTCCTCCTCATAAAATATTCACCCAAGCCAATTCCTTCAAGAGTTTCTCCTGCATTTTCTCCTAATATTTTTATAGTTTCATGTCTTAAGTTTAAGTCTTTAATCCAGTGAGAGTCTACCTTAGTTAATGGTGAGAGGTGTAGGTCCAGTTTCAGGCTTCCACAGGTTGCCAGCCAGTTCACCCAGCACCATTTGTTAAATAGGGAGTCTTTTCCCCACTGAATGTTTTTAATTGGCTTGTCAAAGATCAATTAACGGTAAGTAGCTGGGTTCATCTCTTGGTTCTCTATTCTGTTCCAAATATCTACCTCTCTGTTTTTGTGCCAGTACCATGCTGTTTTGGTCACTATCAATTGATAGTACAGTCTCAGCTTTGGTAGCATGATTCCTCCTGCTTTGCTTTTATTTCTGAGTAATGTCTTGGCTATTCGAGGTTTTTTTCTCTTTCCATATAAAATGAAGAATTATTTTTTTGAGATCTTTAAAATATGATAATGGAGCTTTGATA
>CAUYRH010063682.1:0-54975 GCA_963574655.1 Perodicticus potto | reverse complement strand
TCCTCGTAGAATTTGGCTTCTATCTGTGCACATTTAACTTGAAGCTTTTTGAGAGCATTCACTCGTCTTTTAACTACCCTAGGCAAGCTTTCAATGTATCCTGTTGGTGTTTCTACCAGACCATCAAGTCTTTCTTGAAGGACTGCAAGAATCTGAGGATTTTGCATCATCTGAACAGTCAGCTGACATGCTTTGATTTTTGTTTCTTCACCAGTTTCTTCTTCTACTTCTTCAACATCATCTAAATCTTGATCAAGTTCACACTGTTCTTTGTTGCCAACATCTGCCATGTTGTTAAGATCTCCAAATACCGAAGGCTAGTTCAGGGAGCCAGGCGGCCGAAGCAGGCAGTGACTCAGGCCGGTAGCAGCAGCGAGAGGAACAGGAGGCCAATGTTAATGTTTCTTTATTCAAAACATTAGAAAGCAAATTCAAAACACAACAAGAAGTCGAGAGGAAGATTGCAGAAAAAAAGAAAAGCCTGTTATTCCTTTTGTTTTGAGCAAGGTGTCCCCTAATTGCATTTTGCATCGGGCCCTGGAAATTATGTAAGTGGCTGTGCTATCACCACCAATGCTCATTATCATTTCTTAAAGTTCTGTACTGGCAAACACATGGAGCAACTGGAAGTCTCCTGTATTCCTGATGGGGATACAACATGGCCCAGATACTTTAGAAAACAGTTTGGCTTCTACAAAGTTATACCTACCATGAGGCCAGCAATCTCACTTCTAGGTATTTACTTAAGTGAAATGAAAACTTATGTTCATACAAAAACCTGCAGATGTATATTTACAGCGGCTGTATTCATAAACACTCCAAATTACAAAGAACCCGATGTCCTTCAACTGGAAAGTGGATAAACTGTGGTACACCCAGGCAATGATAAAAAAAAAAAAAAAGTAGCCAGCCACACTGGGGAATCCCAAGTACACTATGCTAAGAGGAAGAAGCCAGTCTCAAAGGTTTAAACTACATGGTTCCATTCATATGATGTTCTGGGATGGGCGGGATTTTAGGAACAGATAATTGATCAGCTGGGGACTGAGTGTAGGAGAACTAGCAACTACAAAGGGGCAGGGGGGATTTTTTGTTTGTTTGTTTGTTTGTTTGTTTGTTTTTTGAGACAGAGTCTCACTTTATCACCCTCGGTAGAGTGCTGTGGCGTCACAGCTTACAACCTCCAACTCTTGGGCTTAAGCGATTCTCTTGCCTCACCCTCCCAAGTAGCTGGGACTATAGGCGCCCGCCACAATGCCCGGCTATTTTTGTTGCAGTTATCACTGCTGTTTTTTTTAGTTGGCCGGGGCTGGGTTTGAACCTGCCACCCTTGTTATATAAGGCTGGCGCCCTACCCATTGAGCTATAGGCGCCGCCCGGCGGAGGGGGATTTTTTGCAGTGATGAAAATGTCCTATGCCTTCTTCATAGTGATGTTTACATGACTGTATGTGTTTCTCAAAACTCAGAGACCTATACACTAGCATGGGTAAATTGTATTGTGTATTAAGCTGGACTTTAATTTTATGTTTCTGCAAAAATACTAGCCAAAAAAATGGGAGCTTCGTAATTTTTATACATTTCAGAAATTCTGAGTGATGGACTGAGGACTCTCAAGTAGGAAACTTGAGAGAGCAAAGGACTTTGCGGCTGTAGACTCCTGGTGTGATCTTGCCAGGTGCTGAAAATGGAACCTCTGCAGAGAAGCTGGTCCCGGGCAAAGCAGAAGGATTTCTGAGCGGCCGGGGTTTAGGGTGCCTGGCTAGACACCCGGACATATTCCAGCTACCACCCTATGCCTTCATCTGCCAACAAAAGCAAAGGCTACAAGGGGTTCCTTGCGCTCCCTTTGCCAAGCTGATTTTATGCAGAATGATTGGTGTTGACAGGGAGCTATTTACCCGTCTAATTAATTATGCCAACTAATTTTCAACTTAATTGCACTTCTCGGGTCACTGGATGATGAGACTGTAAAATTTTCATGTTGCTGCAGGCCTTGATGGGAAAGTGGCAGGAAGAGGGTGGCAGCTGCTCCCAGAGGTCAAAGAGGCATCCTGTTCCTCCAGGCTCCCAGGCGCACGGCCCTGGCTCCCTGCCCCTGGCTGCCCCATGGACCAGCTCTGGAGCCCCATTCTGTGTACATTCTACCTATGTGAGCTGGCCTCTGACTCAGAGGCCCATAGTCATTTATTCACTTAACACGCATCGATCTAGTGCCTACAGTGTGCCCGCCCCTAACTGGGATAGGCACTGGGAGTGCCAAGAAGCTAAGCCTCACCTGGCCCCACACCCACCCAAAGTGCTCTCTGGCTCAAGGAGGAGGTTCCCACCTAAACCAGCACTTACAGGAGGTGGTAGTGGGTAGGACCAAGGGCTCTGGGGACAAACCCAATCCAAGCTCCGCCACTGGGCCCTTGAGGAATTTGCTTAACCTCTCTGTACCTCAGTTTCCCCATCTACAAAAGCATCCCCACTTAGGAGGTGGCGTGTACAGCAGGACCAACCACTCCCTCCCTCCCCAAACCACCCCTGTTGTCTTGTAGATTGTCCCTTATTCTGGATGTGTCTGTTTCCTCCTCATGGTATCACCTAAAAAATCAACAGCTTATTGAAACAATGCAAACCTAATACAAAGCATTTCCTATCTTCAGAACCATTTGGAGTAAGCTGCCAACAGAATGTGCCATCACCCCTAATATTTCTCCAGTGTTTCCTACAAACTAGGATTCTCTCCTACAAACTGCAATTCAGCCACCACAATCGGGAAATCAACAGTGATAAACTGCTAGTGTTTAATCCTCAGATCCTGTGCAAGGTAGCCAACTGTCCCCAGATGTCTTTCATAGCAAAAGAATCCAGTCCAGAATCACACACTGCATTTAGTTATCAGAACTCCTTCGATTCCCAGACTTCCATCTGCGTTCAAACAGAACTTCGGTACTTTTGAGATGAGAGGGGGGTTACTTCATAGCATGCCCTTCCCTTTGGCTTTGTCTGGTGTTTCCTCATAATTAGATTCAGGTCATTCATCTTTCCAAGGGGATCATGGAGGTGATTCTGTGATCTCACTGCATTTTGTCAGGTGACTCAGGATTTCAATCTGCCCCATTATTGATGAGTGTGTCTTCGACCACTTGATTAGGGTGGTGTCTGGTAAGTTTTGGTGTCATAAAGTTTCTTGTCCCCCCTTTGTAATTACCACATTTTATGGAGAGTTTATTTGAAACTATTTAAATATCCCATTCCTCCTCAAGCTTTCAAGAGATTTATTTACTGGTGTCAGGATGGACTCTTGGCTTCCCGCTGTTTACTGCAGCCCCATCCTTTATCACCATTATTTTGACACTCAGATTATCCTGGGTTCGGCCAGTGGGAGCTTCTGTGTCAAGCATCGAGTCGGCTTCTGTGTCCCCGTGACATGTCCTCATCACTTTTTGAGCTCTTCCTGTGTGTGGCACGAGATGTTCTGAGATTACTGTGTACTCTCTGCCCTGAGGGCAACACAGCCGCTTCCCCAAGAAGCCTTGAGCTCTAGGTGTGCACCTGGCCACTGGACTGTTGCTGTCCCAGGACATAATATGTGTTTTTATATTGTATGTTCATATTTTCATATAATTCATTTTATATATTTATAAATATGTTATCTATGGTTTTATATTAGAGTGTACATTTTCTGTTTCTTTTGAGACAAAGTCTCACTATGTCGCCCTTGGTAGAGTGCCGTGGCATCACAGCTCACAGCAACCTCAAAGTCCTGGGCTTAAGTGATTCTCTGGCCTCAGCCTCCCAAGTAGCTGGGACTACAGGCACCCACCACAAGGCCCACCTATTTTTTGGTTGCAGTTGTCATTGTTCTTTAGCAGGCCCAGGCCAGGTTCGAACCCGCCAGCATTGGTGTATACAGCCGGCACCCTACTCTCTGAGCTATGGGCACCGAGCCAGAATTTACATTTTTCTTTTTTTTGGTAGAGACAGAGTTTCACTTTATCACCCTCGGTAGACTGCTGTGGCGTCACACAGCTCACAGCAACCTCCAAGTCCTGGACTTAGGCGATTCTCTTGCCTCAGCCTCCTGAGTAGCTGGGACTATAGGCACCTGCCACAACACCCGGCTATTTTTTTTTTGTTGTTGCAGTTCAGCTGGGGCTGGGTTTGTACCCACCAACCTCAGTATATGGGGCCAGCGCCCTGCCCACTGAGCCACAGGCACCAACCCAGAATTTACAATTTTTTAATGCCAAATTTATCTCTGTTGAAACTCAGTACAAATATCAGCACCTCCTGTTCATTTTCAACACTGAATCGGTTTTGGTTCCCCTCCTTCTGTGTTTGTAACTCCCCCCTCTGACAGGAAGAGAGCCGGCTTCCATTATCCTCAATATGTTTACTTGTTTGATCACTGCCCCTGTATATACTCGGTCTCTCGTCTCCCAGCTCAGTCTCTGACATCCATTACAGGCTGTCCCTCTCCTGTCTCGCCAAGGACATCCTCCTGGTCCTGCTTGGGTTCCCACTACCCCCTAGGAGGGTGCCCCTCACCCCTCCACCCCTCCTCATCCCCCTCTGGCTCTGACACCTGCTCTGAGCCACCAAGCCCCTTCTCTACCACTGATGCCCACCTTGCTCTGATCACCCAATGGCTTTAAGACTAAATTGTTCAGAAAGACAAGGAATGGAAGGTGTGGAGGGGGAACACATGAGAAATGCACTTCTGAGTAATACTAAGCAAAAAAGAAGTCAAGTTATAAAATTGCTGGATGGTATAACTATGAAAGAAGCTTAGAAGAAAGATTGGCATTTTTAGGCTGAAGAGCTGAGTGGAAACTGTGTGGGGCTTACTCATTGATCACCCACTGCAGCTCCCTTACTCTCATGCCCTTTGAGGTCACCTCTGTGCCTTGATTTCCTTCATCCATGAAACAGACACGGTGCTAGCATGTGCTCATAGGGCTGTCAGGAAGACTGAATGAGCCAGTACATGGAAGGCCAGACAGCACCCAGCACACAGGACATGTCCCGCACATGTCAGCTGTAATTGTACGGTGGGAAAGTGAAGTTCAGTGAGGTCCTCTGTTACCTACCAAGGTCACATGTTACCACAGGCACTATCTGGACCTGGTTGTGCCCGTCACCAAAACCCAGGTGAGCCTTTTGCCATTGTACCACTGAAGGAACCAGTGGGAGTGGAGGATGAGGCAGAACACCTGTGACTGGGACCAGACTGCCTGAGACACGTTCTACAAGCACCTTGCACCCTCAGAGGACAATTATAGCCACCTGGGAGTTGTCAGCACATGTAGGATGGGAGACAGACCTCAGATGCTAAGAAAGATTTGAGTTAGCTGTGACAGTGGAGGAAAGGACTTCCCGCTGGAGGGAACAGACTGAACAAATGCAGGACACTAGGTGAGTGTCACCCATCCACAAGGGCTGGCCCTGGTCCAGTGCTCCTTAGCCTCAGCACTGCTGATGTTCTAGTCTGGGTGACTCTCTGTTGGGGGCCAGTCCTACACATCGTAGAATATGGCAGCATCCCTGGCTTACTCCACCAATGCCAGGTAGCAATACCACCCCCTCCCCAGTGACAACCAAAAATGTCTACATACATGGCCAGATGTCCCATGGGAGGGGGGCCAAAATTGTCTCCAGTTGAGAACCATTGCGCTAGATAAACAGTATTCTTAGGACGGCCCAGTACCAGTCACTTGCTGATAGGAGCCCGGCCCCTTATTCTATCCCTCCTTGTTGGACTACCCCATGGGCGAGAGACAACCACCAAAGGCAAGAAGGCAAGCAAAGTGCTCCACAGTGCACAGGGCCAGTGACTGCCCAGAATGTGCACCTGGTTTGAAGGTGCAATTCTGGGAAGGGAAGTTTGCCATCACAGCCTCCCCAGCAAGATGATGACACCTCACAGGGCTGGGCGGCAGAGGAGAGACGAGCGCTAAGCTGACAGCAATCACGAACCAGCTGGGTGACTTGGAGAATAGTCACTTCCCTTTCTGAGCTGTAGTTTTCTCATCAGAAATTCAGTAAACGGAAACCTTGCTGTACCTTTGAGATTCCTTCCAGGTGAGGCCTTCCTTGATCCCGCTCTGATCTGAATGTGTCCCCCAAAGTTCATGTGTTGGAAACTTAATCCCCACGGCTACAGTGTTGGGAGGTGGGCCCTGCTTATGGGTGATTAGTCACAAGTACTCTGCCCAGATTAATAGCTTCATGTCATCATTGTGGGAGCACATTTGTTGCAGAAGCAATTTTGGCCCCTTCTAGCTCTCTCTGCCTTCCACCTTCTGCCACGGTTTGGTAGAGTGTGAAAGCCCTCACTAGATGCCAGCACCGTGCTCTTGGATTTCCCAGCCTCAACACCATGAGCCAAATAGATTTTTGTTAATTATAAATTACCCATTCTGTGATATCCTGTGATAGCAGCATAAATGGACTAAGACAATCCCCAAAAAGACAGGTGAGGAGATAATCCCTGGCGCCCTGGGAAAGAATTCTGTGATCAACTAATAATGTCTGCCAGGGTGCCGGGATGGGGGCTTAGTGGTACCAATGCACATAGGGTGTTTGCCAACTGTTCTAAGGACTCAGCCAGAGTCTCTGGGGTCTTTGTGAGGGACAAGAGCTGGGCACAGGAGAAACAGGGCTCTAGAGAAGAAGGTTCCTCTCTCTCAAGGGGGGTACTCAATCACTTATTCATCCAAGAAGGAGAATTAGATCCAGGTGAGAGGAGAGCCCCAGAGTACTCACCCACTTTTTAAATTCTCCCCTATACACATTCTGTAACCAATAACAGGGTTTGTTATGCTCTGAGAGTAGAAAGGGAAGGGGAATTCAGGGGGGAAAGAGCTTGGCACAGTGGAAAGTCAGTGGGCTCTGCAGTTCCAGTGCCCAGGGTCTGCCATTTATGGACTATGTGATCTTGGGCAAGCTACTCAACCTCTCTGAACCTTATTCTGGGAGGTGAACCCTAATAATCCAGTTCTCCCTTAGCACGGGGATTCATCATGCACTGATGGCTAAGGGCTGAGTACAGGAGAAGCCAGGCTGGGATGTTCACTAGGGAACAAGGAAAATCCTGTCTCACCTGGCTGGGGACTGGACATGTGTGATGCAGAATCAGAGAAAAGACTGAGAGGGACCCAGACCAGGCCACAGAGGAGAGAAGGGGAGAGGAAGAAGTGGGAGAAGAGCTTATGTTAACCTCCAGAAACAAGCTGGCAGAAGAGAGGGGGAGGGCGTGGCACCAAGGAGGTGATGGCAGAGCGTTTACGGGTTTGTCCTCTTAGAGGCTCCAGGGATTGTAGGGAGGAGATAAAATAGAATGAAGGAGGGTTGCCCAAGATTGTGAATCAGATTCCTTCAACATCCCTCAAAAGAGAAAAGAAATTCCTCTTAAATTACTTTCCTTCTCTTTGCACTATGCTTTAGAAAACACTGCTGTGCTATTGGGCCTAGCCACCTGGGTGCAGCTTCAGGAGAGCTACAGATGCTTATGCCTGGTTTCCTCCAAAGAGTCCGTATGCCACTGAGACATCTACCCTACCACATCTCAGGTCTTTCTTTTTGTTTGTTTGTTTGAGACACAATCTCACTTTGTTGCCCCCAGTAGAGTGCCATGGCGTCATAGCTCACATCAACCTCAAACTCTTGGGCTCAGGCGATTCTCTTGCCTCAGCCCCCTAAGCAGCTGGGACTACAAGTGCCCGCCACTCACCCGGCTATTTTTAGAGGTGAGGTCTCGTTCTGGCTAAGCCTGGTCTGGAACCTGTGAGCTCAGGCGATCCACCCACCTCGGCCTCCCAGAGTGCTAGGATTACACTCATAAGCCACCACGCCAGCCACACATCCCCGGTCTTTGAAGACCGTGCAGTCCCGGCTTCCTGGCGTCTTTTGCTGCCGGACCCTTCCTGTGCCCCTCTGCTGCTCACCACTCCCATCACAGGCTCTGCCTGTGAGCACCCGAGACTCCCTGCCTCAAGGCTCCCTCTGGCTTCAGCTGTGTTTGGTGAACTTAACCCCCAGGACAAGCCCTTTCCAGTGAGAAATGGGGCTTTATAGGTAAATGCTGCAGCTTCCTCACTCTTGGGGGAGGGGAAGTCTGAAATGTATTCTACGCCGTCACCCAGAGGGTCCCATAGGACTGAATTCCAGACGTCCGTGACGCCCAGGTGCCCACAGTAGCAACCTGCTCACCATGTTACCCCGGCCCGGCGTCATTCCTTCCCGCTCACCTCCCCGTTCCCTTCCCTCTGCTTCTGAGAATCGCCTTCCAGGGAACTCCAGGCACCCAAACCCTAGTCTCAGTTTGTTTCCGGCAGAACCCAGTCAAAGACAATCAGGATTCTAGGTTTTCCGTCCCACTGTCAGGCCATGATCTGATCTAGAAGGAAAATGTGGACACTCCCTCAGAGCATTCGGAGTGTTCAGAGACTCCAGACCCACCTGCCATCCTCCCGCTCCAGTCCTGTGGCCATATGGGCCCACACACAGCCTTTGATTTTCCCCAGGTGGTCCCAAGCCACCACGTCCAACTGGTCAGCTCTGGCCCTGGAACTGGAACATCTCTGTGGACTCTGTGCAAACATGACAATGACAAGCCCATGACAGGATCTGGGTGACAGGTGCCCCTTCCTGGGAGTCAGGGGGTGGTAGGACAGGAGGGGCCTGGTGAGCTGCTCTCCCTGGCCCACACCATCTGCCTCCTCACACGATGCCTCTCAGGGCAGCACCTTCTCCTCACCAGGAAACTGGTCTTTGAAACAGCCAGTGTGTGCCAAGGACCCCAAGGGGACGGTGGTACAGGCAGCCCTCCTCTGGGCCCCTCTCTGGCTGGGCTGAAGATGCAGGGGAGGTTCCCTGCTTGGTGACAAAGGCCCGAGGGCTCCGGGCTCCTAGATTGTGAAACCCAGTGGGAAAGCTGGCTCACCTCCCCCTGCACTGGGAGGAGAGGAAATATCCCAGGGCTGACTGTGCCAAGGCAGTGACTGAGCCAGCCCTCCTGGCCCGGGGGCAGGGCAGGTGTCCTTCTGAGATAAGCCAATCCTCTCTGCAGATGACGATCCCGGAGCATTGTTCAGGACAGAGGCAAATCACTCCTCCCAGTGGCAGGGTGGGGTGTCCAGGGCCCTGCCTGACACACTGGGAGCCCCGCTCCTCCGTGGGATGGCCCACTGGCTCCCTGACTCTGATAGGACACAAGTGCCTCACCACGACCCAGGGACAAGGCAGCATGAGCCGGCCCAGGCACGTGGGCAAGATCCGGAAACGTCTAGAAGATGTCAAGAGCCAGTGGGTCCGGCCAGCCCGGGCTGATTTCAGTGACAACGAGAGTGCCCGGCTAGCCACCGATGCCCTCTTGGACGGGGGTCCTGAGGCCTACTGGCAGGCGCTCAACCAGGAGGGTGAAGTGGACTTCCTGTCATCAGTGGAGGCCCAGTACATCCAGGCCCAGGCCAAGGAGCCCCCCTGTGCCCCGGACCCCCCAGGAGGGGCCGAGGCAGGCCCTAAGGGGCTCGACTCCAGCTCCCTGCAGTCAGGCACCTACTACCCCGTGGCCTCGGAGGGCAGCGAGCCTGCCCTTCTTCACACCTGGACATCGGCTGAGAAGCCCTACCTGAGGGAGAAGTCCAGCGCCACCGTGTACTTCCAGACGGACAAGCATAACAACATCCGGGATCTCGTCCGCCGCTGCATCGCCCGGGCCAGCCAGGTAGCCCCCAGAGCCGCAGGGGTGGGCAGGAGGATGGGGTGGGGAGGGGGGCGTCTGGCTATCAAGGACAGAGTCTGGATGATTGGGGCCTGCGATAGATGCAGGCATGGCTCTCTGTCCCGCTCTGGACTGCTTGCCCTCTACTCCTGCATGTGACCACCCAGCACCGTCCCTCACCAGAATCCCTGCACCTGGTTCCTGCCCGGTCCTCCTCTTCTGTCTCCATCCCTGACCACCAGGCTCCTTTTCCTGTGTGACAGCTCTAACGACTTCCCTTCCTTACACAGAGCCTTCAATGGCTCCCAAGTGCTCATGGTGAGAAGAGCCAACTCCTAAGCCTGGCTCCCATCCTCTCAGGCGTGGCTCCCACCTCCACCCACCCCATCCTGAGCTCCCTCAGGTCCTATCTACAGGTCTTTGCAGGGGCTGGGCCCTCCGCCTGGCCATCCAGAACTCCCCTGCTTTCCGTCTGACTAAGCTACCCACTGACTTCTGCCTCAGGACCCCACATCAAGGCCTCTTCCTTTCTGGAACTCCCAGGCCAGCTTAGCGGCCACTTCTGTGCTTCCAAATGAGGGGGCCCCTACTGCAGCACACCCTTGCCCCCACCACCCTGTCCTCTCAGACTCTGCTCAGACCTATCTGCCCATAAATAACCCTGTGGCACCTATTGCCTGCAGTGGCCAGGCAGCAGATGGGGGTAGACAGCAGGGAAGGGTTCTCCCTCCCAGAGTATTTACATTTTAACAAGTTTCTTTAGAAGAAGGAAAAGCCTGTGGCTCATCAAGTAGGGTGCCGGCCCCATAAACTGAAGGTGGTGGGTTCAAACCTGGCCTCGGCCGAACTGCAAAACAGAAAAATAGCTGGGCATTGTGGCGGGCGCCTGTAGTCCCAGCTAGTCAGGAGGCTGAGGCAAGAGAATCACCTAAGCCCAGGAGTTGGAGGTTGCTGTGAGCCTTGTGATGCCACGGCATTCTACCAAGGGCGATAAAGTGGGACTCTGTCTCTACAAAAAAAAAAAAAAATAGAAGAAGGAAAAGCCGCCCCCACCCCCAACCAGCACTTGGCTGATAGACTCTCAGGCACCTGACAGACTGGGTCACTTCTCCGGTGCCCCTGAATCTCCAGCCTTCAGGGCTGCCTGCTGCTGTCCCTGTCCATGCCTCGTCCTGAGGCTGCAGACTCCCAGGAAAGGACTTGATCATCTGTAAAGTTACTCTCTCTGCTACTCAATTCATTTATTTCGTTACATTTTTTAAAACTCACATGAAAGAACACACTCGTACTTAAGCTTATTTTTTGCTAGTATTCTAGTCTGGAGACTGAATTCCCTCCCAAGTTCAGTACTGTGTGAAATTGGAAGGTTACAAAGAAAGCCTCCAAGAGTGCAGGGGTTGTGTGTGGAGAGGGAGGGAGGGAGTAAGTTCTGGAAAACCGAGCTGGAGGTAACTGGATGGAGTGTGGCTCTTAGTGTGGCCGGGCTGCTTAATGGCGGTATGCCATGTCTCTGTGACAGGGTGGCAATAGCAAGTGACAGATGGGCCCAGGCAGGCCAGTAGGAGTGCCTACGCTGCTCGAGGAGGCCGGGGCTGACTGCACCACCTCCAGCAAGTCCCACGAAGGTCTGAGCTCCCCTCAGGAGGGCACCAGCTCTGGCCTTGCTGGTGAAGTTCAGTGTTCCCTTGAGGGGCGGGGCCGATGGTGTTGGGGAAATTCTCCACCACACCTGCTAGCAGGGAGAGTGACACTTCTGGGAAGGAGGCCAGGTAAGGGCCTGTGAGACAGGGTCCCCTGCCTCTCCTCCCACCCCTACCCAGCAAGGTGGCCCGCGGTCTAGGCCAGCAGACATCTTTGACCCTCTTGGCATCTTATGAATTTAGGACAACACTTAAAAATCTGAAGATTTCACCTACAAGTAAAAATTCCCTGCTCCTCTTAGCAGTTAGGCTCTCCCAGAGCTGAGTTGTAGCCACTTCTTTGGGTGAGTCCCCTTCACCAAGGCCCCCATTGCTCTGTATTATCTTGGGCCCCTGAGGCTTCCCCTGTCCCGTTGCCCACCAGACTCCAGTGGGCAGAGTTTGTGATATCTCCCGACACACAGGCGCACACACGTGCACACACACATATGCGGGCATACAACACACTCCCTCAAGAGGAGGCTAGACGGGAATAAAGGGCAGGAGCAGCCTGCTAAGTGTTATCTGGAGCAGGTCCCACTGCCCAAGAAGCAGGAATTCTCCTTCCTTCCTTCCAGGATCAAACGCCTTTATTGCATAAACGCTAATTTGCAGGCTGGGTCCTGCTCCCAGGGTGGCAGACTGAAATAAGAGGCCTCTCTGTTAGGGTGGAAAGCTCAGCAGGTGCTCAGGGGATAAGTGAACAAGGGGCCTCTCTACCTCTGCAGAGCTCCCTGTCAACTGCCTGAGCCTTCGGAAGAGAAGAGAGGTCAGTGGGAGCCAACTTCAGGCTTGGGCAACCTCCTGTGCCTGGGAATGGAGGGAGGTGACTAGGGCAAGCTTCAAAGAGTTGAGTCTCAAAAGAAGTGTTTGCTGGGCAGAGAGAAGGAAGGGAAAGAAATTCCAGGCCTGGGGAGGGTCAAATCAAAGGTCAGGAAGTGTGAGAGGGCTGTATGTCCTGGAGGGGTCTCACCAGAGAGGCTCAGAGAATGGGCAGGGTAGGGGTAAGGATCAGGCTGGTGGTTGGGCAGAGAAGCTGTGCTGTGCCCTAGAAACAGGGTGGCTGAGAGCCGCATTTCCCAGCATGGTGGAGGGTCCCGTGGGGGACTGGGGCCTTTTCTACCCTCTTCTTAGTCTCCATGTGAGACAGGACTAACTGCAAATACTTCACCCAGACAGGCCACCCCAGCAGACAGATGCCAAAGCAGCTGGGAGAAGGCAGGCTGTGTGCAGTGAAAGTAGATACCCCAGAAATGTCCAATCCTGAGTCGCTGGGACGATAGCTGTGGTGGGTGCCTTAACTAAAAGATGTCAAGATGAAGCTGGGGACCCGTAGCTAAGTGGTTATGGTGCTAGCCACATGCTCTGGGGCTGGTGGGTTCCGACCCAGCCCAGGCCTGCGAAACAATTAAAAAAAAAAAAAACAGCTGGGTGTTGTGGTGGGCGCCTGTAGTATGAGCTACTTGGGAGGGTGAGGCAGGAGAATCACTTAAGCCCAAGAGTTTGAGATTGCCGTGAGCAGTGACGCCACAGCATTCTACCAAGGGTGACAAAGTGAGACTCTGTCTCAAAACAAAAATAAATAAATAAATAAATCAGGGTGCAGGGTTATCAGTATTTCTGCTTCTGTTTAATCAATTGTCTGCTCACTAGCCTGGTCTCAGGGAAACAATGACTCTCTGGCACAGAAAAGAAATGGAAGTATTTACTGAGCTACTGGGAGAGAGGGAATTATCTCTTTTTGTCAATACTTTAGAAGAAGAAGTATTTCTCTTTCAGCAAAGAGAGACAGCCTTGGCTGTTTCAGGTGCCGTGAGACTAAATGTGTGCAGACACTTAATTGTGTGATAACAGGGCCAGGGTTCTAGTGCATCACTGCCTCATTATCTGAACATCCTTCTGACTTCCTGCTCAGGGTGAGCGATTTCTCTGCAGTTCCCTCCCCTGACCAGCCACCCACATCATCTTAGTAGAAAGTCAGTTCCAAGTAGGAACCTGCCATCTCCTTGACTTACCAGTGAGTCACTCTTCTTGCTCTGGTTACTTCCTAGATGGTGGTGGTTTAAAAAGTATATTGTATGCAATCAGTGTAACCTGGTTCTCTATACCCTCAATGAATCCTCAATAATAAAAAAAATTAAGTTTAGGGGTGGCACCTGTGGCTCAAAGGAATAGGGCGTTAGCCCCACATACTGGAGGTGGTGGGTTCAAACCCAGCCCTGGCCCAAAACTGCAAAATAAAAAAAAATAATAATAATTAAGTTTAATATTAAAAAAAGTATATTGTAGGCTTGGCGCCTGTATTTCAAGCAGCTAAGGTGCCAGCCACATACACCAGAGCTGGCGGGTTCGAATCCAGCCCAGGCCTGCCAAACAATGACAACTACAACCAAAAAATGGAGGGCGGCGCCTGTGCCTCAAGGAGTAGGGCACCAACCCCATATGCCAGAGGTGGTGGGTTCAAACCTCAGCCCCAGCCAAAAAAAAAAAAAAACTGTGAAAAATGGCCAGGCGTTGTGGGCACCTGCAGTCCCAGCTACTTGGGAGGCTGAGGCAAGAGAATCGCTAAAGCCCAGGAGTTCGAGGTTGCTGTGAGCTGTGATGCCACAGTACTCTCTATCCAGGACAACAGCTTGAGGCTCTGTCTCAAAAATAATATATATATGTATATATTGTAATTATTAGAAAGATGGTGGGATATTATTATTATAGGTAATGTTAAAGAAAGAAGTGTTGCAGCCCATATGGCTAGGAGTGAGGGTTATAAGAAATACCTGTATAGCTCAATAATGGAACACCTGGGTGGAAAGGGCATGGAGAGGGATTTAGCTCTCCTAACAAGCATGAGAACTTGCGAGATGAGAGCAGTGGTGAATTGGCAGTCTCTACACCTGTGGTGTTGAGAGGCACAAGATCAGCCTTCTATTAGGCTGGAGGAGAAGGCAGTCAAGGAGCATGCACATTCTATCACGGACTCACTCACTCTGACTCTGTCTCCTCTCCTGCCTGCAGAACGCCAGCATGGCGTCTCTCTGCTGAAGATTACAAAGCTCTGCTAAAGACTAAGATCTATCTTTCTAAGAAGACTGCTTTATTCTCTCTAAGACATTCTCTCTCTCTCTCTCTTTCTCCCTCTCCAGCTAAAGTAGATAGCCCTTAGGCACCTAAGAAAAACTGTACCTGAACAAGGTAACTTAGCAGTCCATGTCCGGAACCTACTTAAGCCAGGCCCCAGACCTGGCCAGTCCTGGGCCCTGGCAAGTGGTGTCAGAAGTGTCTTGTGATAAAGAAGACCGCCATATTCCCCCATCCTAACATGCCTGCTAGTTTTTGCTTTGGGTTCATCTACTGCATTACAATATTTTGATTGACAATGGACTTTCTGTATGATGGTGGTCCATCCACAATATATTTGTACTGTATCTTTTCCATGCGTTGATGTGCTTAGATACACAAATACTTAACTATAGTGTTGCAATTGCTGCCTGCAGTGTTCATTCAGTACAGTAGCATGCTGTTGAGGTGTGCAGCCCAGTAGCAATAGGCTACACCATATAGCCTAGGCGTGCAGTAGGCTGTGCCATCTGGGTTTGTGTCAGTACACTCTAGGATGTTTGCACAGTGACAATATTGCCTAAGAGATGCATTTCTCAGAACGGATCGCCATCATTTGGTGGCACATGATTGATTGTGTCTGCAATCATAGATTCACTCATTGGCAGTCATAGTGGACACACTATCATTTTGTGTTGTTTTTTTCCCACTTGATTTATTGTTAACACACATTTTTTGAGCACTTATCAGAAATGTTTATCAAGCCATAAACATTTCACTGTCTTATAGTTTCTACATACCATTATACTTAGCATTTTTAATGGCTGCTTGAATATCTGCTTGTCAATATATCATAATTTAGGTGTTAGAAAAGATTCTTGGCTGTAGGACAGCTTAAGAAGAACAACGTTCATTGACATCCACAGTGAAAAAGTCAAGGGTGGAACTGGCTTCAGACATCACTGGAATCAGGTGTCCAAATGATGGGACTGGCTTCATTTTCAGGCAGATTCTCCCCAAGAGGCAGCAAGATGCAGCCATAGCTTATAAACTGCCAGGTGAGCAACCTGGTAGAAAGCGAGCCTCCTTCTCCCAAGAGTCTTTGCAGAAGTCCTGGGCTGATGCTCTTTAAAATAACTTGGATCATGTGACTACCCTTGGCCCAATCTGTGTGGCCATGGGGAGTAACACGTGCTCTCACTGATCTGGCTTTGGCCATGTGCCTTCCCCGTGTCCAATCAGGAGACAGCAGTACACCTGTCCAAACCACGTTGCTGGGAAGGAGAGGGGATTCCTTAAGGTCAGACTGCGATGTTGTTAGCCAAGGGGAAGGGGCAGATGCTTGGCAGGCAGGGACACAGACACTTCTCCCTTTTGCCAGATGTCTAGGACTCCCCAACCCAATTTCTGCTCTGGCAGACCGTTCACATGTGGCACCTCCCCAGGGCACTCCATTTGAGGCAAGGAATCCATGACTTCAGAACAGTTGAAAATCAGTGGCCATAGCTTCTCTTCTGACTTCAAGTGGCTGAGAACACATGACCTTGAATTCATGCCTCTCCTCGGAACCTGCCCAGACACCTGTGCTTGTTTTCTTCTCCTCTTTCTAGGCTCTCTCCCTTCTTCTGCATTCCTCACCCCAACCATGGGTGTAGGAGCCAAAGGATGCAAGGTGGGCTGCAGAGGTGGGGTCAGGACAGGGACAGTGGCCTCCCTTCCCTCCTCTGAACCCTGCCCAGTCAGACCTTCACCACCCTCACCCTCCCTCCTCTGGCCTGGCATCAACCACAACAGTCTTCCCAGGCTCACTGGGACTTAGGAAGTTTGGCTGAAACCAGTTAGCACTTGGCCCTGACTTTTCCAGTAATGGAGCCCTCTGCCCTGGTCCAGGTCCTGGTCATCCTGATGGATTTGTTCACCGATGTGGAGATCTTCTGTGACATTCTAGAGGCAGCCAACAAGCGCGGGGTGTTCGTCTGTGTGCTCCTGGACCAGGGAGGTGTGAAGCTCTTCCAGGAGATGTGTGATAAAGTGCAGATCTACGACAGTCATCTCAAGGTAGGGGCCCCCCGAGAGTCTTAAGGGTACTTGCGTTGGTCCAGATAGGATAGACCATGCTGTGGTGACAAAACTCAATGGCTTAACACAATGTCTTGCTCAAAGTCCTGTGTAAGTCAGATGGTCCTCCTCAATCTTGTAGCTGTAACATGAGGAATACGTGGCCTCCAAGACAGCCACGTACAAAAAGAGAGGGTTGGAGGATGCTGCAGGGGTTTCTAGGATCAGATTTGGAAGAGATTTCCATTCCTTCTGCTCATTGAACACCTGATGCAGGGAGGTTGGAATGTGTAAAGGGGTCATGGCGGTCACATACTTCTCATCTCAGCTGGGGAAACCCAGTGGGCACACTGCACAAGGCAGGCAACCTCCAGGACCCTCGGGACACTTGTTTAGAACTCCTGGACTCAAGAGGAATTTGATTATCTTGAACTTAATTGAACCCACCTCTTTTCTCTCCCTGCCAGAGAGATAAGGGTTTGGTTGATCACGCAAATTTGAGGGCAGCTAGTTGAATGTAATTCAAATGTACAACCACCCATATCCTTCATGAAGAGGCCCAGCTGAACAGATGATGGGTGGACCTCTGGGTTGCTCTGAGGGGTCCCCTCAAGCTCAGGCAGACTGGCCCCTGGGAGAACCTCCTCCATCCCTCTCTTCCCCTTTGCACTGACCAGCCGTGTGCAGGGCTCCCTTTGGTGCCGCAGGCCTCAGGCTCTCTGAATACTGGGACTTCTTGACTTTACCTAGATCACACCTCCTTGGCACAAGGACATTAAAACAGATCAAGAGAATCAGTTGAGGGCCTTGCTTTCATGGCCCATGAAGTCACACCTGACAGTGCTCTGTTCACCACAGGACAATGGGTTGTGTCCCCTCCCGTGATCTCACAGAGCTACGGCGAGGCCTGAAGATGCTGCTGGAGGCAGCACTGGGTGTGCCCCTCCCAGAGTGTAGTGATGTTCCACCTCCCTCACCTTAACCCTGAGAGACACTCTCACACTTCACCTGCCCTCTCCAGGGTACAGCTTGAGGGTACAGGTGCTGCATGGGAGACAGGGGGCAAATGGAGCCATGATTTGGGTTGTGGAAGTGCCTTTCCACAGGACAGTCAAGGGTCCATTGAGATTCAACAAAGCCAACCCTCCTGGCTGCATTGGGCCTTCTTCTGACCACCTTGGGGTCAGGGACTCATGTCACTGAAGCCACTTACAAAGCAGATCTGGACTTGCCTCTGAGTAACTGCCAAACCTTGTGGGCCATGGAAGCCTAGACTGGGGCTCCATGGTCATCTGACTCCTGCCTTTCTTTTATTTGCTGCCTTGTTTGAATTCTGTGCCTTTCCATTTTATCTTTATTCCCAGCTGATGCCAGGGTAATGAAGAAAATTTAGACAATTCAGCCAAGGAAAAAATTAAAATGAGAGCCAAGCACAGTGGTGTATGCCTGTAGTCCCAGCTACCTGGGAGGCTGAGGCAGGAAGCTCACTTGAAACCTAGGAGTTCAAGGCTGCAGTGAGCTATGCTAGCACTGTTGCACTTCAGCCTGGACAACAAAACAAAACCCTGTCTCTAAAAACAAAAAATTTTTAAATGGCCCACAATCCCACTAACCAGACCTAACACATATGTGTCTATCATGGTAAATATTCTTCCAGACATTTTCCTATGCAAATTGCCATAGTCCGTTTGAGCTGCTGTAACAGAATTATCAGTCTAAGTGGTTTTTAAACTACAGAAATTTATTCCTCACAGTTTTGAAGGCTGAGAAGTCCAAGATCCAAGGTGCCTGGTGAGGCCCACTTCCTGGTCTATAAATGGCCATCTTATAATCAAGTGAAGAAGAAAAGAGTCAGGTCTGTTGGGCCTCCTTTACAGGGCACTAATCCCATTTGTGAAGGCACCACCCTCATGCCCTAGTCACCTCCTTATGCCATCACATTGGGGATTAGGTTTCACCATAGAATTGGGAGGCACAATCATTCAGTCTGTAGGCCAGGGACAGTGGCTCGTGCCTGTAATCCTAGCACTCTGGGAGGCCAAGGTGGGTGTATTGTTTGAACTCAGGAGTTTGAGACAAGCCTGAGCAAGAGACCCTGTCTCTAAAAATAGCCAGGCATCGTAGCAGACACCTGTAGTCTCAGCTACTCCTGAGGCTGAGTCAAGAGGATCTCTGGAGCCCATGAATTTGACGTTGTTGTGAGCTATGATGGCTCAGCACTCTACCAAAGGTGACAGAGTGAGGCACTGTCTAAAAAAAAATTAAGTCTATAGTCCAAATGTTTATTATAAACATGTAATTATTAAGTGACACTTTGACTTTCCTTCTGACAGAACATTTCCATCCGGAGTGTGGAAGGAGAGGTATACTGTGCCAAATCCGGCAGGAAATTTGCAGGGCAAATTCAGGAGAAGTTTATCATCTCAGACTGGAGGTTCGTTCTGTCTGGATCATACAGGTGAGTGCTGGATTCATGTCCTGTCAAGGCTTCACGGAGACCAAGTGCTGAGCCAGGTTAGACCTCCCACTGCATTTTAGAACATTGTCACCATCCCCTAAAGCTGTGGTTCTCAACCTGTGGATCACGACCCCTTTGGGGGTCAAACGACCCTTTCACAGAGGTCGCCTAAGACCATCCCGTTATCAGATATTTACATAACGATTCATAAAAGTAGCAAAATTACAGTAATGAAGTAGCAATGAAAATAATTTTATGGTTGGGGGTCACCACAACATGAGGAACTGCATTAAAAGGTCGCGGCATTAGGAAGGTTGAGAACCACTGCTCTAAAGAAACCTTACAGCCACTAGTAATCACTCCTCAGTTCCCCCCAGCACTCCCCAGCCCTAGGCAAACACTGACCTACTTTCTGTCTCTATAGCTTTGCCTACTCTGGACATTTCATATGAATAGAATCGTGTAATATGTGTCTTCTCTGGCTGGATTCTTTCACCTAGCAGAATGGTTTCAAGGTTCACACCGTTGTATAGACATACCACATTTTATTTATCCATTTGTCAGTTGGTGGACATTTGGGTTATTTACACTTTGGGGCTTTTATAAATAATTCTCATATGAACACTCATGTATAACTTTTAATTTGGACACAGGTTTCCAGTCCTTTTGTATATATGTCTAGCAGTAAAAATGGCAGATGAGCTGATAATTCTATGTTCAGTCTTCTGAGGAACTGCCAGATTTTTTATTCCAAAGTGGCTATACCATTTTACATTCCTTCCAACAATATACAAGGATTCTAATTTGACTGATGCTAGCATAGGAGTGAGGGGAACTTGCTGTTTCCCCTGATAATTCATTGAAAGATCAACTCACAATTAAGGCAACTAATAAGAGAAAGGTTTATTTATCACACAGATGGGGAGGGTGGCGCCTGTGGTTCAAGGAGTAGGGCGCTGGCCCCATATACCAGAGGTGGTGGGTTCAAACCCAACCCCAGCTGAAAACTGCAAAAAAATGATCACACACGGGGAGAATCACATTGAGTGATTACTCAATATCCCATAAAATATTTAACTTAGAAATAATTTAACATTTAAATATTTTTATACATTTTTTTGGAGGGGAGGGGAAATGAGGAGATAAGAGAATTCTCTTTAGGGGCAATAAATGGATGGGGGAAACAAATTGACATTTAAGTGAGTCTTTTTGCAAATTATATTCACCTGCGAAGCACAAGATCTTAATAATTTTGGCCAGGTCTAGTGGAATTCTTGTTTGGCTTTTCTGAAATCCATTGAGATAAGGGAAGTCCTTTGCCCTTTTGATCTTTTGATTGAGTCAGTCTGGTTTTTGCAGATAGAGGGAAAAACCCCTTCCATGGCTTTCTTATCTCAAAGGGCCTATAATTCAAAATACTTTTTATACCAATGCATCACGTTTGGGGGTGAAATTTCCTGAGCTCCTTCACTAGGCAACACTTGTTATTGTTTGTCTTTTTAGGATTAGAGCCATGGAGGGGGCCAAGTGGTATCTCTCTGTGGTTTTGATTTGCATTTCCCTGATGGCCAAGGGTATCAAGGTTTCTGCTTGTTGGTCCTTTACACATCTCCTCTGGAGAAATGTCTGTACAGGTGCAGTTCATTTTTAGGCAGTCACACAAAGGCTCCTACATCCAAATGATGGACCATCCATTTTTCTAACAATGCTGCCTGACTTGAGTCTTTGTTTGAGACTTGATTTCAGAATTTAAAGGAGATTCTTTTAAATGTTCTTAGTGGCAGCACTAGGGAAGCAGATTTGCTAGTGGGTCTTAGGGAGGGATAAAATGAGATAGCAGTCAAGTGGAGCGGAACAGCCTAAGGTCATTTGGGGACATTCTATGGAGGAAGGCAATGAGTGTGACAAAGAGAGCAGAGATGACAACTGATTGCATCTCACCTCACTCCCTCTGCTACAAATACTAGCAGTGACCACGGAAATAGGAACACAGAGACAACACTGGGATAAACTGGGAGTGAGAGGTGGCTTCCAGTGAGTGAGTAGGGGCAGGGTGTGCGCCTTAAACATGCCCTCTTTCCCCAGGAACCAGGAGCCTGAGATGCTGTAATAAACTAGGTGGGCAACTGCACAATCTCTAGCCAGGGACAGATGAACATAAGGGGAAAGAAAGGAAGGAAAAGAACTCTTTTTTTTTGAGACAGAACCTCAAGCTGTCACCCTGGATAGAGTGCTGTGACATCACAGCTCACAACAACCTCCAACTTCTGGGCTCAAGTGAGTCTCCTGCCTCCGCCTCCCAAGTAGCTGGGACTACAGGCGCCGGCCACAATGCCCAGCCATTTTTGGTTGCAGCCGTCATTGTTGTTTGGTGGGTGCGGGCTGGATTTGAACCCGCCAGCTCAGGTGTACGAGGCTGGTGCCTTAGCCTGTTGAGCCACAGGAGCTGGGCCAGGAAAAAGAACTCTTGCATTTAAAATATGCTATCTTTATTTAACCTTATTAGTGCCTTTTAGCTTAAGTCTACTTTTATATTAAAACTGCTACCTTCTGAAAGGTGCCCAGACATGAGGCCGCAGACACGTTCAACCCAGGTTTATTGAAGGGGGAGGGTGCCCTGCCTGGGCAGTGCAAAGAAGGCATCTGTGCCCAGGGGCAGTTAGAGACCCCCCCTTTTCTTTTTTTTTTTTGAGACGGAGTCTCACTGTGTCACCCTCGGTAGAGTGCCGCAGTGTCACAGCTCACAGCAACCTCAAACTCCTGGGGTTAAGTGATTCCCTTGCCTCAGCCTTCTGAGTAGCTGAGACTATAGGCTCCCGCCACCACACCCAGTTATTTTTAAGAGATGAGGTCTAGCTCTGGCTCAGGCCGGTCTTGAATTTGTGAGCTCAGGCAATCTATCAGCCTCGGCCTCCCAGAGTGCTAGGATTACAAGCATGAGCCCAGCCTAGGGACCCCTTTTATATGGAGCTGCAGGGGGTGGGCAAATTCCACAGCTTGCCTGGAAGGTTAGAGTCCTTTGGCGTAATCCTCTGGGGGCGTGGCTAGCCAGACTCTGCATCTTTGCCTTAGGAGGAGAGAAGGAGAAGCAGGAGGGGAAAGGGCTCTGTGTGCCGCCTTAGGCCAACACCTCCAGTTTCCCTTCGGCTTATTTATTATATTTGCACAGCGTCTCAGTCCATTTGGGCCACTGTAACAAAATGCCGTACACTGGGTGGCTTGTAAACAACAGAAATTCATTCCAGTTCTGGAGGCTGGGGATTCAAGATCAAGGTGCCTTATATTCGGGTTCTGGCAGTGGCCCATTCCTGGTTCATAGATCACTACCTCCTCTCTGGGTCTTCACCTGTCCTCACCGCTTCACGGCAAAAGAGGGGCGGAGCTCACTGAGAACTCGTTCATGGGGCACCAGTCCCATTCATGAGGGCTCCACGCTCAGGACCTAATCACCTCCCAGAGGCCCCCTCTCAATACCATCACACTGGAGATTCGAATTTCAACATAGGAATCTAGTGGGGGGGGCACAAATATTAGTCTACAGCACAGAGTCTATCTTTTACCATCCCATTATCTTCTGTTTTAGGTGGGCCTCTTATAAATAACATATCAACTGGCATTTGAAAAATATAATTTTTTGCAAATCTCTGTGTTGTAAAACATAGGTATAATCTATTTACAGTTACAAATATTTGGATTTCTTTCTTTTTTTTCAAAAATTTTTTTTTTCGAGACAGAGCCTCAAGCTATCACCCTGGATAGAGTGCTGTGGCATCCCAGCTCACAGCAACCTCCAATTCCTGGGCTCAAGCGAGTCTCCTGCCTCTGCCTCCCAAGTAGCTGGGACTACAGGCACCCGCCACAATGCCCAGCCATTTTTTGGTTGCAGCCGTCATTGTTGTTTGGCAAGCCCAGGCTGGATTCGAACCTGCCAGCTCAGGTGTATGTGGCTGGCATCTTAACCCGTTGAGCCACAGGTGCCAAGCCTTTTTTTTTTAATTTTTTTTTGTGTGTTTTTTTTTTTTTTTTTTTTTGCTTTTGATTTCAGTTGGCTTGCACTGTTCTTAGCTTCCTTGTTTTTTTTTTTTTTTTTAACATTGTCCTTGCTTGTAGTGATTCCTCGTGCCAGTTGCCTCCCAAGTAGCTGGGATTACAGGCGCCCGCCACAACGCCCGGCGGTGTTCTTTCCCGGTGGTAGAGACGGGGTCTTTTACTCTGGCTCACTCATGCTTATGCTGGTCTCGAACTCTGTGAGCACTGGGAAATCCACCCGCCTCGGCCTCCCACAGCGCTGGGACTACAGGCGTGAGCCACCACGCCCAGTCGGACTTATTTCTAATACGTTGTTTATATTTTGGCTTTGCCTTTCTTTTTCCCTTTCATGATTTCAGTTGGAAGGATAGATTTTTATACTATTTATTATCGTTTTATACATGGCTCCCTTTTTTTCTCTGCTTGCAGTGAAGCTTCATAAGCTGGCTATTTCTTAGTTTTTAAAAATACGTATTTTCCAAAGTCTAATATTATATATTTCTCATCTCTTCCCAAATACAACAAAAACCTTTGTGGACTGTGTTTTAAAATTTTGGTTCCTGTTCAATTAGTAGAGGCTGTTTCATTTTAAGGTGCAGAATATCTTCTTAAACTGCCTAAGTGAAAGGGTGGGAGGTGTTGAAAGGCTGCACCAGTTAATGTCAGGAACATGCAAAAACACAGGTCATGAGGGACCCTCAGGCCTCAGCTAGTCTGGGAAGAGCTGGGATGAGAGCCGCTCACTGGCTTTCATGGGACCACCAGCTTGTGGTTTCGCTTCTCTCTCCTTCCTTGTGAACTGTATGAGGTAAGGCTGGCCTCCTCATTCCAGAATCTTCTGGGCCTTCCAGCCCAGCCTCCACAACCATTACCCCTGTTCCTGTTGTTCGGTTGGCCCAGGTCATCAACTGATGAATGAGCTGCCTCTGAGTCAGGTGTCCACCCCGGAGCTAATAACCTGTGGTTGGACTGGTGGGGGGGGAAGGGAACTTGTCAACTTGCCATATGGCAAAAACGTGACTGTCCGTCATCCGGGCCTGGGGTGAGGCAAGTTTTCAGAGAAGGCCCTCTAAAATATGTCTCCTACAGGCCATTTTCTCCCCACATGGTTTAGAATTTGGAGGTAGGGAAACAAGGCCAGTGCTGTGGAAGAAGAGAGAGTGTGGTTTCGGAGACACTCCAAGCGCAGTTCATACTCTCCTCCTCAGCTTGCCTGTAGGTCTGAAGCCCTCCTCACAGCACTGAGGGTCTCCTTGTAAACACCCACGGAGGAGGCCTAATCTCTGCTTAGGCCAGACACCAGAGCAGTTTAAAGGTGGAAGGGACACAGACAGCCTGGGCTCATGGCAAAGCTCCTCACTTTCTGAACCATGCAGGTGACTTAACTACCTCCAGTCTCATTCTCCTCATCTGTAAAATGGGTATAACAATACCTGTCCTCACAGGTTACTGTAAGGCTCAATGACATAAACCTGGCAGAATGTGTGTCATAGCTCCTGGCACACAGTATCCAGTGCTCAATAGATAGTTGCTGTCAGCTGTCAGCCAGCCAGTACCCTGACAAGGACCTAAGGTGGGAAGTGGGGACATGGGACAGTCAAAATCCTGTTCATGAAGGGCTGTCAGGCAGAGCAGGGAGAGGGGGGAGGGAAGGGTGACACAGTCCCAAGAAGATGAGAGCAGCAAGACACCCTTCCTCTTACTTCAGAATTGACAGGGCTTGCCGAGTTGTCACAGAGCGTCTTGGAGAGACAGCAGGAGTAACCCTCTGGGGCCCCAAAGAATTCCCAGGCCCTTCTCCACCTCTCGTCAGTGGCTTCCCTGATAGAGCGTCTCTGACTTCCACTTAGGACCTATGGCTGGTGCTAGGTAGGGGTCTAGAGGAGGCCAAGCCGGGCCCAGCTGTCAGACGAGCTAGGTTCGGTTCCCAGCTCTGCAGCTGCCTGCTGGGTGACGTCAGGCAAGTCTCTGCACATCTCTGTTGGTTCATTCATTCACTTGCTGTTCAGAGAGCCTGCCAGACCCACACCTGACCTGTTTCGGGGCTGGGGGATGCCCTCCGGGTGCCCACACTCAGAGCAGCGAGCGAAACAAGGGTTAGATAAACAGAAAGGGAATGATGCCAAGAGGGATGACGAAAGTCCGGAGAAAGGAAGCGAGGCGGGCAGGACTGGGAGCATGGACTGCAGCCCCTCAGGGCCTCTCTCCACCTTTCTCAGGTCCTCGCCCCCCTCAGTGGTGCAGGGAGACCCGTGCCCCCACCTGAGCCTGCAGTGGAAGCTGAGTGGGCCTAGGAAACACTGTCCTCTCATGACTGACGTGGGGCGGGGGCCGTGAGCTGCAGCTTCTGTCCTCATGCTCCCATCTCGCCCGGGACGGCCTGTGGAGGAAGGTGGAGCCCACCCAGTCTGGTTTTTCCAGGGTGCTATAAGAGGCTAAGTGAGGCGAGCTGCCTCCCCCAGTGGCCAAAGCTGCGTTACCAGGCTTTTGTTCCATCCCTGGAGACCTACAAAGGACTTTGGGTAGCAAGCGAATGAAGCTTGGAGTGGGGGCTCAGCCTAAAACCCCAAACTCAGGCCTTGAGCCTTCTGACCATGACCGAGCCACACTAGACCTGTCACCCCCTGGGTGGGAAAGGTCGGGTCTGCTCCTTGGCTGTTGGCCCAGAGCCAAGGAGCTAAGCCTGGAGTCTACCCTCACTGACAAATTCTCACTTGCTCTTTTCCTTTTCATTATTACAGTGAAATTCCTATAAAAATTAACTACTTTAAAATGTATGATGACGGCTCGGCGCCTGTGGCTCAACGGGCTAAGGCGCCAGCCACGTACACCTAAGCTGGCAGGTTCGAATCCAGCCCAGGCCCGCCAAACAACAATGATGGCTGCAACCAAAAAATGGCCGGGCGTTGTGGCGGGTGCCCGTAGCCCCAGCTACATGGGAGGTGGAGGCAGGAGCCTCGCTTGAGCCCAAACATTGGACATTGGAGGTTGCTGTGAGCTGTGATGCCATGGCACTCTATCCAGGGTGACAGCTTAAGGCTCTGTCTCAAAAAAAAATAAATAAATAAAAATAAAAATAAATAAAATGTATGATGACATTTAGCGCATTCATAATTCACCACTATCTAGTTGTGAAATATTTTTTCTAACCCCAAAAAGAAACCCCATGCACACTGAACAGTCACTTTCCATTCCCCTCTCTCCCCACCGCCCACCAACCGCTATCTGCTTTCTCTATGGATTTTCCCATTGGAATGAATCTTTTTTCTCTTTTCCTTTTTTTTTTTTTCTGGAGACAGAGTCTAACTCCGTCACCCTGGATATGGTGCTGTGGCATCATAGCTCACAGCAACTTCAAACTCTTGGGCTCAAGAGATCCTCCTGCCTCAACCCCCTGGGTAGCTGGGATTATTGGCACCCACCACAACACCTGGCTAGTTTTTCTATTTTCAATAGAGACGGGGTCTTGCTCTTGCTCAGGCTGGTCTCAAACTCCTGAGCTGAAGTGATCCACCCGCCTCGGCCTCCCAGAGTGCTAGGATTACAGGTGTGAGCCACCTAGCCTGGCCTAAACTGGGATTTTTCTTGCCCCAAAACTCTTTTCATACAAATGGAACAATACAATACATGGCACTTAGTGGCTGGTTTCTTTCATTTAACATGTTTTGAATTCCATCCAAGCTGTAGCATGTATTAGTACTTCATCCCTTTCCACGACTGAACAATTCCACTGAATGGATGTACCACAACCAACCCCAGAATTACTGAAAGGGTCAGAATCTAGTTTAGAGAGAGTTTATTCAAGTGCAAAGTTTGAGGGTGGCTGCCTGGGAACCACCAATCCTCGAGAATGGAAGTCAGTGTTACACAAAGTTTAGGGAAACTTAACAGAATTTCAACACTTTCTGTATAAAGCTTAATGGACAGCTACAAGGATCTGATTAGTTGACATGGTCTTTTTCTTTCAGGAAAGGTAAGAACATCCCACACTGAAAATATAAGAATCAGGGGGTCTTTTGTGCCATCTGGTCTGAGTGAGGCTGCAGTCCACGCTCCCAGGCCCTCCTGCTTCGCTTCATTTCTCTGTCCTTTCAGTATCGTTCCCTTTCTGTTTAAGACATCGCTATTACAAAGATCAGGGACTGGACGAGGAGCAGGTCTGGTCTCTGGTCTCTCCTACTCACTTACAAAACAAGAACAGTGAGGAAGAGAGTTAGCCTATCATCTAAGTAGCAGGAGTTGTTAACATGTTACCTGACTCAGTCTCCTCCAGAGCTTAACCTCCTGCTTGGCATATAAATGTAAAGGATCTTGGAATTTTATTTTCTTTTACACACAATGTGTTCATATGTTCGTCCATTCATAGACATTGGGTTGTTTCCCGCTTTGGGCCATTGTGAATAGTAGCTGAGGAATTCTGGCAGAGCTCTTGCAGCCCCATTTCTAGGCATGCATTTCTCCCAGGAGCTCATGCCTTGCCTCACCAGAGGGAAGGGGGAAGTTGAGCAAGGGCTGGAAGTTCCTGGAACTTGGAAAGAAATCCAAGAGCAGGTGCAGCCCATCCTGTCTCCTCCAGCAGCGCCAAAACATGACCCACTTAAAGATGATCTGAACTTTAATCAATCAATCAAACTTTGGATGTTTTAAAAACTTTTTCTTGCCCAGAAACTCATATTTATAATAGGCTTTGCCCCAAAGTTAAATATTAGGCAATTACTTTCAAGAACTTTTTCTTTTTTCTCTTTTTTTGCGGTTTTTGGCCGGGGCTGGGTTTGAACCCATTACCTCCAGCATGTGGGGCCAGCGCCCTACTCCTTTGTGCCACAGGCACCACCCACTTTCAAGAACTTTTAAGCATTCCTAGAACCCACCAACTGCACCTCCCATTACCATGGGCTGGTTGATTCTGTGGAAAGAAGAGAAGGCCTGGGAGCGGTGGGAACACAGGCATTTGGAAATGAGATAGAAAGGCTGAGAAACAAGTTCCTTTATCTGTACGCATGATGAAAACTGGTGAAGGAGCTTCAGCCCCTGGGAGTGATTCTGCACATCTCAGGGAGATCAGAACTGGGCTGCAGTGGGAGGAGCAGCTTCCTCCCAGTATGGAATTGGTCTCAAGGGCTGGGCAGGTTAAGCTGAAACCCATGACCAAAATAAATTTCCTTTTAGCACCTTAAGGAAAACAGAATCTCTATGTTTATCCTCAGTTTCTCAAAATGTCAATTGTTCTACCCTCTAATCCCCAAATTGGTATGCTTTCACTTTTGAACAAATATAGTTTATATATTATGCTTCCCCTCAGAAAAAATAAGAATTTGAACTTGTCAGTTCATATTCCACTCTTTTTTTTTTTTTGAGGTAGAGTCTAACTATGTCTCTCTCAGTAGAGTGCTGTGGCGTCACAGCTCACAGTAACCTCAAACTCTTTGGCTTAAGCGATTTTCTTGCCTCAGCTTCCCAAGTAGTGGGGATTACAGGTGCCTCTTTTTTTTTTTTTTTTGAGACAGAGTCTCACTCTGTTGCCCAGGGTAGAGTGTCCTGGTGTCGCCTAGCTCACAGCAAGCTCAAACTCCTGGATTCAAGTAATCCTCTGGCCTCAGCCTCCCGAGTAGCTGGGACTACAGGTGCCCAACACAATGCCCAGCTAAGTTTTGTATTTTGAGTAGAGATGAGATCTCGACCTTCCTTAGGATGGTCTCAAGCTCCTGAGCTCAAGTGATCCTCCTGCTTTGGGTTCCCAGAGCTCTATTATTACAGATGTGAACTACTGCACCTGGCCCATACCCCACTTTTAATACCTGTGTACCTGTCATCTCTCTGGGCCTGTCTCCTCATCAGAACAACATGGAAAATAATAATACCCTGAGCACGGGCGGCGCCTGTGCTCAAAGGAGTAGGGCACCGGCCCCATATGCTGGAGGTGGCAAGTTCAAACTCAGCCTTGGCCAAAAAAAAAAAAAAAAACTGAAAGGAAAATAGTAATACCCATGAGAATTAAGTGGACCAGCAGGTGCAAGTACTTAGCTGCCTGATATATACGATGCACTCAAAGATGTTACTTAAGAGTTTATTGTTTGGCTCGGTGCCTGTAACTCAACAGGCTAAGGCGCCAGCCACGTACACCTGAGCTAGCCGGTTCGAATCCAGCCCAGGCCTGCCAAACAACAATGACGGCTGCGACCAAAAAAAATGGCCGGGTGTTGTGGCAGGCGCCTATAGTCCCAGCTACTTGGGAGGCAGAGGCAGGAGACTCGCTTGAGCCCAGGAATTGGAGGTTGCTGTGAGCAGTGATGCCACAGCACTCTACCCAGGGTGACAGCTTGAGGCTCTGTGTCAAAAAAAAAAAAAAAAAGAGTTTATGGTTTAAGACATTGGTATCACTTGTACTTTCACTTCTATTCTGATATTATCATTCTAAGCTCTAGTGACTTTTACCAGGCGGGCTGGTGATTATTCCATTACTAGCACACTTACACTTAACATTGATCTGTTAGTACAACGTGATTTAAATCATTTTCCACTGGGTTCCTATGAATTATTATCATTATAATTATGCTATGTTTATGATTTGTGAAGCATTATTGCAGGAGGTAAGGGCCCTTCATGGGTTTCCTCCCTCCTGTATGGTTTGTTAGAGGGAAAGTGCTAGAGAAACACACCCTTCCCCCTCCTCTCCCCCTGCTCCCAGGGAGGAAGCCAGCAGAGAATTCTGCACTGAGGAGGCAGATTGGTTTGTATTTAAACATTTTTCTGTTCCTGGGAGATAAAAGCCCGTGGGTGACAGTGGAGTCCAGGCAGAAAGGCCGCAGTTGGCACCACATCATTATCATGAAACACAGCCAGATCAAATCACTTCCATCTTTAAAACTCTTCAATGCTTGCCCCTGCTCCTAAGAAAACAAGATCTACATCCTTCCCTAGGCCTCTATCTCAGCAGGGTCCTCTCCCTCCTCCACTGTGCCGCAGCCGGACTGGCCTCCTCCTGCCTTGGCCAGCGCCCTCACAGTGGACCCTAGAGGGCCCCTTCCTACTGTCTTTATCCCGCTCACTCCTAATCCTGCACATGGCAGCTTCCAGATCATGGCCGCAGAGACCTTCTCTGATCTCCCCATCCAGAGCCGCCTTATCCTCTGTGACGTCACACCTCTGTGGCATCACCCTCTGTGATTTGTAGTTATTTATTTGTGAACTTGTTTAGATGAGACTGTAAACAACAGGAGGTCAGGGACTGGACTGGGTATGCTTTCTTCTCTATTGCATTCCTGGCATGAAGTACAGTAAGTCAGTCTTGACACATTATACATGGCCATAAATGTTTGTTGAATGAATGAATGAAAGTACATGGTAGATTTCAGCCATCCAGCCATATTTTTTGAACTGTGCATCGCCATCCACTTGTAAGTAGGGTGTGAAATCAGTTTAGTGGAGGATGTCCAGAATTTTTTGAAAATGATATGGAATAGAATAAAAATAATCACAGCACACTGAGGTAAGGAATGTTCTGGAAATTGTTGGGTGGTTATGTGCGTATTTGAAGGTCAGGATGTGAAACACATTTCTTTGAGAGTAGCCAAGATGGCCAGTGCCTGTAGCTCAGTAGGTAGGGGGCCACATACACCGAGGCTGGCAGGTTGCAACCCAGCCTGGGCCTGCCTAATAATAATGACAACTACAATAAAAAAATAACAAGATGTTGTGGCGGGCACCTGTAGTCCCAGCTACTTGGGAGGCTGAGGCAAGAGAATCACTTAAGCCCAAGAGCTTGAGGTTGCTGTGAGCTGTGACGCCACGGCACTCTACCCAGGGTGATAGTTTAAGACTGTCACAAAAAAAAAAAAAAAAAGATTAGCCAAGATGAATCGGAAGAAGAAAAACAAGCAGGGGGGATTTGCCCCACCAGAGGTCAGGACTTGCCAGGAAGCTGCAAGAATCCAGAGAAGGTGGCATTGGCGGGGAGGGGGGCAGAAAAACTGATGAATGGAACAGAAGAGAAAGCTGGAAACATACCACACACGACAGAGCCCGCCAAACCAGCAGGGAAAACAGGCGCTGGAAAAATAATTCCCTGTGTTTAAATTGGATTCCTACCTCACACATATTTTTTAAAAATCAACTTCCAATAAAACTTTTAAAAGCTTAAATGTCAAAAACCAACTTTAAAATTTTTAGTGGAAAATATAGATGAGCATCTTCTAGGCCATAAGGAAAGCAAAGATTTTTTTTTAAAAAACAAAACAAAAAAATGACACAAAAGGTTGGTAAATCTCACCATATTACAGTCAAGAACTTTGGGTCACTGAAAGACATCTTAAAGAAAGAACAAAGTTTGCCTAAGCAAGAGCAAGACCTCATCTCTCAAAAAAAAATAGAAAAATTTAGCTGGATGTGGTGGCCAGCACCTATAGTCCCCGCTTCCCAGAGGCTGAGGCGAGAGATTAAGTCTGGGAGGTGACACCATGGCACTCTAACCAGGCAACAGAGAGTAACCCTATCTCAACAAGAAGAGAAAGGAAGAAAAATAGTGCAAAGCTAGGCTACAAACTGAGAGCAAGTATCATGACGAACACCCCTAACAGAAATTAGCATCAGGAATCACAAGAGTCACAGAAAAGTGGTGGGACATGGAGTGGCAGGCATTGCACCAAGGAGGCAACAGTGTGGCAAAAGGAAAAGCACATGGGGCAATGTCCGGAATCACCAGCAATCGGGACAGTGCAAATGAGGCTAGAAGGAGTTACATTTCAGACTCTTCCTTCCTTCCTTCTTTCCTTCCTTCCTTCCTTCCTCTTCCTTCTTTTCTTTTCTTTCTTTCTTTTTGAGACAGTCTCACTCTGTTGCCTTCAGTAGAGTGAGCCTTAGTCTTTTGGGTTCAAGCTGTCCACTTGCCTCATGCCCCCAAATAGCTGGGACTATCCACCCAGCCAATTCTTCTATTTTTAGTAGAGACCAGTCTGGCTTTGCTCAGGCTGGTCTCAATCCACCTGTCTCAGCCTCCCAGAGTGCTGGGATTACAGGTGCATTTCAGACTTTCAACCAGTACAAAAATAAAAAAAGCCTGAGACCAGCCTGAGCAAGAGCAAGTCCTCGTCTCTACTAAAAATAGAAAAAAATTAGCCGAGCATTGTTAGGCGCCTGTAGTCCCAGTTGCTCAGGAGGCTGAGGCAAGAGGATCACTTGAGCCCAAGAGTTTGAGGTTGCTGTGAGCTATGATGCCACAGCACTCTACCCAGTGTGACAGAGTGAGACTATCTCAAAAAATAAAAAATGAAACATGAAAACGACTGACACTACCCAACATTGGATTTCTGAGTTCTTTTATACCTTGCAGATGGGATTGCAAATTGGAATACAATGACTGTAAGTGGCATTTTCTCTGAAAGCTGAACATTCACCTAGTTTATAATCCAGCAATTCTACTCTTAGGTATATTTCCATGAGAAACTGCTGTTACACAGGTACAGGAGAAAACATGTATAAGAATGTCCAGAGCAGCACTGTTCACAGCAGAACAGCCCCATTACCCATGAGTGGGAGGTGACAAATAAACTGTTGTGGCGGGGGGGGGTACAGAGCACAAGTGCCATGTTATACAACAGCCTCACGACACACCACAGCAAGCAATGTAGAGGCTACAGATCCTAGCAATGTAATATGGAGTGAGAAAAAATCCCCAAAGAGAGCCTAGATAGTAAAAAACAACTAAGAGAGAGATAGTTACTTCCAAGAATATATGGAACATTCACTGTGGGAGAAGGAAAGGCAGGGAGTTATTTATGCTCACGGGGCTCAGGAGGCCCGTCTCATCTGATTCAGGGATCCCAGGGCGCTGCAGGGAGGGCCCCTACTGCTGTTGTGGGTTATCCTCAAGATGCTGCCTTTTCTTTGACGTGGTGGGTCCCTAAGTGCCAACTACGTTATTTTAAATTACTAGATAGTTAAGTAACTAGAGATGGGCCATGAACAGACCCCAAGGAGGAGAGTTTAGTCATGGGCCAGCTTATGATTAAGTGAATTCTATGTACTTCAGGGCCCAAAACAATAAAAACCCAGGGTAGTTCGTCCCCTGGGCTTATACCTCAAGTACGTGTGGCTGCTAAAGCACAGGACGCACAGACACGTCAGGGACCCAGGGTTGCTCAGAGCCCCGACCGGACACACATGGGAGACGCACAGATGCACGGGGGCCTGAGGAGCTGCCAGGAGGACTCTGGACTTGTTTTGTTGAACAGAGCTGCAGCTATCGTACCTCCAGCCCAGTTCCAAGCAACACTGGGAGAGTGGGTGGCTCCAGGGTCAGTGAGGTTTAAACAAAGCCTCACTGTTATTCCCAGGGTCTGAGCCTTGTGCACCCTGCCCTGCTTTATGGAACAAGGAGCCCCCAACCCGGGCTGGGGCCAGGCCTCTAGGTGGCAAGAAAGGCAGGGAGGGGACAGAGAAGTCCCCCACTGGGGGCCTGTTTCTGCTCAGCTCAGGTGCTGCCGCCTTGGCAATTCTGTCCCCAAGACCACTCTCCCCCCATTACTTCGGGGTCACCTAGTGGGGACCCAGCAATCTTTAGCCTGATGCTCCTGGTAGGTGTGTCTATGCTGTCACTGGACTTTCAAGGATTGGAGGGTAGTTGGGGGGATAAAAGGAGTTTATCTTCAGAGACAGAAGAGAATTTGGTTAAATCTGGAAACACATAAGAAGTAATAAATGCCTTAAGTATTTTGTTTTCATTCAAAACCCTTAAATGGGGGGCCCAGGTCTTTCCTTGAGCGTGTCCTCTCATGGATGTTTGGGTGACTTTCTTGCATTAACCACACCTACCCGTGGGCTCTCCCTGCGGCCCCTTCCCTGTACCCCAAAGAGCACGTCATATTCCTTCTCCAGATCATCCCTGCTGGGTCCACGCACCTGAAAATGGGGCTCAATTCTCTCTCAAGAACATGTTAGATTTTCGTGAAAATACAGCCTGTGCTTCCAGGGAGCAGCCATTTTTTGCAGGTGCTTTCTGCAGACCCTTGTGCCATTAGAGGCGGTGGTGTCCCCACATCCACACTCACTGGGCACAGCCAGGGCAGCTGGACTCAGCCCCTCCCTACTTCCGCAATCGGAGCAGCGGGGCGACTCTCCCTGGCCTTGTAACATTCATTTGCAAACATGTTCTGGTTTCTGGGCCTCAGTTTTGTCATCTGTAAGATGGGGAGAACGACCTCTCCCCCTCGGGTTTCTGTGGGATGAGATGCACCTGCTCAGGGAGGCAGAGCACGTGGGTGAGTCCCCACCCTCCCTGCCCTGAGGGGGCCCCACAACTCCCAGACTAGTACCCCAGGAGGGTAGTGGCCAGGGTGACCTCCTCCTCCTCCTCACCCTCTCTTCTCTTCCCCTGCAGCTTCACCTGGCTCTGCGGTCACGTCCACCGGAACATCCTCTCCAAATTCACAGGCCAAGCAGTGGAGCCGTTTGACGAGGAGTTCCGCCACCTCTATGCCTCCTCTAAGCCTGTGATGGGCCTGAAGTCCCCCAGGCTGGCTGCCCCCCTCCTGCCTAGAGCCAGCCACAACCTCCCCAGTGGCCTCAGCAGCAGTCACTCAGCCAGTGACCGCACATCCTCTGACCCCTTCAGCAGCCCATCAACGGGCAGCCACCCTCACAACCGGAGTCTGTCCACATCCTCTGGGCCTGGCAGTCCTGGGACCCCAAACCCACCTCCACCACCCCGCATTCAGCCCTACCACAGCCCGTGGGGAGCGCTAAGTCCCCAGGCCCACTTCTGCCCCCGGCCCCATGATGGCCCACCCGCCCTCTACGGCAACCTCAATGCCTACAGGCCTACGCGGCTACAGCTGGAGCAGCTCGGCCTGGTGCCAAGGCTGGCTCATACCTGGAGACCCTTTCTGCAGGCCTCACCTCATTTCTGAAGGGTCTCTGTCCCCAGCCACCCTCCCCAGGGCCAGGGCTGGACATTCCTGGATTTTTCTGGCCAAAAGACCCCACCTCAATGACTAGCAGTTTTGAATTACTTATCTTTGAAGAGAAACTTGGATGAAATTGTCGCCTTTGTTAGAATGATCCCAGGCCTGAGACCATCTACTTGCTCACCCCTGCCTGTCCCTGGGTTCCCCTCTCTAGTTTGGCCTGTGCAACATATTCCAGAAGGTTCCAGAGACATAAGGGAAGCTGGAGGACAAAATCATGGCAACTGTTGGGTGCAGTGACTCATACCTGTAATCCAAGAGCTATGGGAGGTCAGGGCAGGCCGATCTCCAGAGTCCAGGCGTTTGAGATCAGGCTGAGCAACACAGCAAGAACCTGTCACTGAAAAAAAATAGAAAAATTAGCCAGATGTGGTGGCAGGTGCCTGTAGTTCCAGCTACTCAGGAGGCTGAGGCAGGCGGACCACTTGTGAGCCCAGTAGTCTGAGGTTACTGTGAGCTGTGATTGTACCGCTGGGTGACAAAACAAGACCCTGCCTACAAAAATAACAAAAAATCATAAAAAGAGATTCTCCGTCTTCCAAAAGTCATCCAAAGTTTTAATATTAATGGTCCCCAAATTTCTGTAATATAAAAAAAGGGCAAATGCAGCCGTTTTACAAATGGGTACACTGAGGCACTAAAAATCAGATAATGAGTTCAGTACTTCTGTTTTCTAGTGCACAGGAATGTTCCCCTCCCCGGAGGTGCGGGAAAGATTCAGGAGGAAATGTGGGAACATTCTGGATGTTTCTGAAAGAGCTGGAGAAATTCCTCCTCTCCGGAAAGACTAATCCTGGGTCATCCCTGCCTGATGAGTCAGGGATGAGGCCCCAGAACTTGTGTCTGTAAATTGTGTGGGGCTGTCTGGCTCTGTAACTGCCAGAGACGTGGCAAGCTGGGGCCGGTGGGGGTGGGGGGGTTGGACCAGGCAGTGTAGCAGATGAGAGTTCTTATTTCCCAGAGCCTCTAGCTGGCCTAGAGGTTCCTAGAGTCTGGGCTGGACACAGGGGCTTGAGTTGTCAGGGTCTGAGAATGGCACTGTGGCAGTGCCTGGGCCAGCCTTGAGTGACCCAGGTACAGTCAGCTTCTCCACGTCCAGGTGCCTCTATCTGGCCTGCTCATTTCCTGTGGAGCAAATGCTGAGCCCTGCCCAGCCCACCTTTCACCCCTCAATGCACAGTGCCCGCTGTTCCCGGGGGGAGCTAGTCCCTGACAGCACAGCCTCGCTGAGGATAAAGAAGGCAGAATGCTCAGAGGGAGCTAGGGCGCCCCCATGCTTCCTAGAGAAGCTGACACTTAACCCTTCGCCTCAGTTGGTTGTCACAGCTGGGGCAGCTGGAGGGAAACTGATGCCAGGGCCCCCACCTCCTCCCCAATCCCACACACTCTCCTGCCACCCGCAACTCATCTCAGCAAATTTCTCTCTTGCTTGTTTTTCTGCCTAGAAGCTCGGCCTTTGTTGTGGGGGCCTGAGAGCACAGGGGGCTCTTCTTCCTGGCAGACCGATTCCCAACAGCGTGTGGCATCCTGTCCAGTCCCGCTCTGCCATCCACCCTCTGTTCCGATTTGTCTGCTGTTTCCGGCAAAGGCAGGGCCATCTTGGCTTCTGTTTTTATTGTTTTTATTGGTATTTGTATTCCTGTCCTTACTTCCCTTTTTTTCCTTCTTAGTTACTGAAAACAAAACACAAACCCAAAACACAGACAATATTTTGGTTCCTGATGGTTTTTTTCAACCCCAGCCTGACACTGCTATTTCCCAGCTGCCTGGTGAGAGGTTAGAATTCGGGGGCTCTGCTGCAGATTCTGAATTGGATTTCACAGTCTGCTGAGAAAGTGTAAAGAAGGCGAAGCTTGCTGGAATGACATAAGCTCCCAAACCAGCATTCCTAAGACCTCCTGAGCCTGTGCCTGCACTGGGCTCAGTCCTGGGGGACAGGGGCAACCTCACAGCTGGGGACAAGCTCCCTCCCCCAACCACTCACCACCAGCAGCTTCTCTGTAACATGTAACTGTTACATGGGTGCACCCTAGTTCCCTCTGAGCAACTGGGCACCTCTAACATGGTGACTGCCTGCTGGGAGGGGTTCTGCTCCGGCTAGTGCAGTGTAATAGAGGGTTGCTTTCAGTGGCAGCTCTGAGGGCCTGGGTACAGGTCGCCACATAGGGCAGCCCTCAAGTTGAAGCCCTCCTCGGCCAGCCTGAGCAGGATTCTGCTCACCGCGCCCAGCCCACCCCCCCGCAATATATATGTAGTATGAGCAAGAAATAAACCTGAGTTGTTTGAGCCCAGAGAGTTGGGGGCTGTCTCTCCCCGCACCACAACCCAGCCTTGCCTCGCTGATACAACCTCTGAGACCCACTGACTCAGACTGGGCCAATCCTCTGTGAGACCGATTCTCTGGGGCTCTCTTCTCCGGAAACCATGTTCACCAGACCACCAGGAGTGGTTTTACGTGCCTGGTAATGGGGAGGCCAAAAGCCAGAACGAGTTCTAATCCAACTTTCAACTCCTACCAAACCTGGCCTCGCTCCACCTTTGATTCTGCCCCGGATTATAATCAGACCAGTACCTCCCTTCCAGGGCCTGCTTGCTGGAGGCTGTCCTTAAACGTAGAGTCCCGAGTATAGCGTGATGTTCAACGGCAACTGAGCACCTCCCACGTGCCAGGCATGGAGGCAGCACCCGGCCGTGCATGTCTCTGCCCCAGAGAGCTGGCGGGGATGGACCTGTGTGCAAACCACCGCCGTAAAGACCATGAGAGGATGAAAGAAAGAGTGTGAGAGTCATTTTCAGGGGGGCACGGTGGAAGGGGGCGCTTCACCTACAGTCACGTGCATCCCCCAGGTGGGGATTTGGGCTCACGGTACGCAGGATTATAGTTGCTAGTGATCAGCCCTCCTCACGTCTCTGTCCTAGAAATCTTCCGTTGCATTCACTTGGTCCTTGGGAGATACTGATCTTGTATCTCTCCAGAGGCCTCTGTAGACAATGCAGGATGCTGGGACAGTGCCAATGACAGTCCAAGGGCACAGTCAATGCTCCTGGTCATGCACTGCTGAGCTCTGCTCCTGCTGGGGACATGACTGTTCGGATGCCCCAGGACTTCCTTCACTCTCCTCTCTCCAGACATGGAAAGAAGTTGCCTGATGCCTCCAACTTCACTTGGTCGGTCGCCCTCCTTCCACCTGTTATGAAAGTGCCAGAGCGGTTTCTTCAAGTGCTTCATTTTTTGAACTTGATCCAAGAAGCTGTTGGACACAAAGAAACTGTCACTCACTTTCTCAGCTTCCTCCTGAAGAGCGTCTGGGTGTCAGAAAATCTGTTATTAGCGAATGTAAATATCACAGGCATGTTCAGGCATAAACATGGCCTCCTCCCTGAGTCACTCACTGTGTTTTGTTGGAGGCAGACATATCGCTTCTCAGGGTATGCTGTCCTTCTTTCCCGTGCAGGGGGTGGTGACAGAGGCTGTGCGGACTGGGGAGTGGACGGAGAGGCCCAGAAGGAAGGCCACAGCGTGGTGGTGCAGTGTGTGCACAGGGACCCAGCACGTCCAGCTGTGGCTTGTGTTCTGAGGCTGCCCACCCCTGGGTCAGGCAAGGGTGCCTTCTGCAGAGTCACACAATGACACCCTCTAGGCTGGTGGCCCTACTGATTTCTGGACCCTCCACTGAAAGTCCAGCGAAGAATCCCCAAGCTCTCTGAGCCCATCTTTCCTGTCTCACCTGAAAAGCACAAGCAGGCTGCTCCCTTGGCCTCAGGAATGTAGAGGGGTAAGAAAGGCCAGCCGTGGCGGTGAGGAAGGTGCTGCAGACTGAGGAAAGGGGCGGCCAAGAGAGAAGGGAGCTCCCTGTTTGGAAGGGTGGTGTGCTGCTAGGACTTCCATAACATAAACACCAGACTGGGAAGCTTAAACAGCAGAAATGTATTTTCTCACAGGCTCTTTTTTTTTTTTTTTTTTTTTTTGCAGTTTTTGGCCAAGGCTAGGTTTGAACCCTCCACCTCCGGCATATGGGGCTGGCACCCTACTCCTTTGAGCCACAGGCGCTGCCCAGGAGTGGGTTCTTCTTGGCCTGGACATTTTTCATGCTATGCTCATAGTTTAGGGTTCCCAGAACAAAGTGCTGGCTTTGCCCCTTAACGGCAGCTGCCCTGCCAAGGCCTGTGTGGATATGACAAATGTGGATGTTTGGGAGAAAGGTTAGGAAGTGGCCTTGGGTCCTTGCACTGCAGGGTTGCCATCTGTGTGAAGAGCAGCCACCAGAAATAATCCACTGATTCCACCAGTAGAGAAATGCATATTGAATGGGGGACTGCCACCTTAGAAGGCCTAGCTGAGGCTACCCAGCTGTCCTGCAGCAGGGCCGGAGAGGGCAGGGCTGCTCCAATCAGGTGCTGTGATGGAGGCCAGCAGGCGCAGGAGGAATAGCCTGAGCCCATCTGGACACCTGAGCCTCCAGGGGAAGTCCTGGAGGACTTCCCAGTAGGGGCTGAACAGTGCCCCCTGCCCCAGTTCATATGTTGAAGCCCTAATTCCTAGTACCTCAGAATGTGACTGACTTAAATTCCTGTTACCAAAATCTATATTAGTTAGGATTCTCCAATAGACACAGAACCTATATATGTACGCGTATGTGTGTGTGCACAAGTATTATGTGTATATATTAAATGTACACACAGTTAATTGTTTCCTTGATGTTCTATTCCAACCCCTCTTATTTGCCATTAAAAAACGAATATGGAGGCTTGGCATCTGTAGCTCAGCAAGTAGGTTGCCGGCCACATACACTGAAGCTGGAGGGTTCGAGCCTGGCCAGGGCCTGCTAAACAATGACAGCTGCAACCCAAAAATAGCCAGGCATTGTGGCAGGTGCCTGTAGTCCCAACTACTTGGGAGGCTGAGGCAAGAGAATTGCTTAAGCCCAAGAGTTTGAGATTGCTGTGAGCCGTGACACCACTGCACTCTATTAAGCAGATGAGTTAAGGAATGTCATTTATAAAAGCCACTTCTGGCTTGGCACCTATAGCTCAGGTGGCTAGGGCGCCAGCCACGTACACTGGAGCTGGCAGGTTCGAATCCAACCCAGGCCAAAAAATAGCTGGGCATTGTGGTGGGCACCTGTAGTTCCACCTACTTGGGAGACTGAGGCAAGAGAATGGCTTAGGCCCAGGAGTTTGAGGTTGCTGTGAGCTGTGACACCACGGCATCTACCCAGGACGACAGCTTGAGACTCTAGTCTCAAAACAAAGCATCTTTTCTAATCTACCATTAAGCAGATGAGTTAAGGAATGTCATTTATAAAAGAGACACACAGTATTATTCTAAAGCCAAGATTAAAAGGACTCGAGTGGTCCATATTAGGATTCTTGACTTAGACGTGACAGAGACATGCTCAAAGAATCTTAATTTAGGATCAGGTCACCTCGTGTGTAGTTTTCTTTCACTGCCTATAACAAATGACCACAACATGTGGCTTAAAATGTAACACTCACTTTTCATCTTACAGTTCTATAGTTCAGAACTCTGATACAGGCCTCACTGGGCTAAAATCCAGGTGTCACAAGGGCTGTGTTCCTTCCTAGACATTCTAGCAGAGATCTGTTTTCTTTTCTACTCAAATTTCTTGCCTCGTGGCCCATTTCCCCTGCATCCATCTTCCATTTTTTAAAGATCCTAGTGATTACATTTGGGTCCACTTGGATAACCAAGTTTAATCTCCCTATTATCAGATGATTGGCAACCTTATTCCCCTTTGCTAAATGTACTACTCATAGGCTCTGAGTATTAGTGATACAGGGCAGGTGGTGCCCCAGCCAGCTAGGTCGAGCTAAGAGGAGGACCTGCCCCCTTGCCCAGGCGGTGTTGGTGCCCGAGCAGTTGGCAGAGGAACCTGCGGGTTGGAGGGTAGGTAGGGCACCGTCCCCTCCAACCCCTCCCAGGAGGTTCCAGTAGCCAGGGGGGCCAGACAATGGCCCACTAGGGCCTTAGTATCTCCCTCCCCTTGCACTTATAGCTAAACAGGTACACTCTCCCACATTTCCTAGGCCTGGTCAATTTCGTGAATGGACTATATCCATTCATTAATGCATTCATTCACCTTGCACCACAGGAAGGGACTGTATCCATTCATTTGTTACCAAGTCCTGGCCTAAAGTAACTACAAAGGACCCTTGCGACTGTATATATCCCTAGACCAGTAGGTCTCAACCTTCCTAATGCCACGACCCTTTAATTCAGTTGCTCATGTTGTTGTGATCCCGAACCATCAAATTATTCTCGTTGCCACTTCGTAACTGTAATTTTGCTAGTGTTATGAATCATAATGTAAATATCTGATATACAGGAGACCCCCAAAGGGGTTGATACTGGAATTTCAGGTTCTTGGTCTCGGTGGTTTGAAGAATAAATCTGTGGACCACAGATCAGTGGTAAGAGAATTTATTTACAGAAAAGAATACAAAAACACTAAAGCTCCCGGTAGAGAGAGAAAACTCAAGTCGGGAAAGAAAAGCTCTCTCTGGTTCTCTCCTGGTCTCTCCCAGTCTCCCCCTCCGGGCTCTTAGTCTAGGGGTTATATATCGGTGCATGGGTTCCCTCTATGTGAGGCCAGGAAATGAATGGACACAGTCCCTCCTGTGGGGGCAAGGTGAATGAATGTATTAATGAATGGACACAGTCCATTCACGGAATTGAGGCCTAGGAAACTTACATGAAATTGACCTAGGCATAGGAAATGGGGGTTCCATAATCAGTCATAAGTGCAAAGGGAAGGAGACACCAAGGCGCCGGTGTCTCCCCAGCAGTTGTCAGGCCCATTTGGCCACTGGAGCCTCCCGGGGTCGGAGCCCCACCCCCTGCCTATCCTCCAGCCCGCTGGTTCCTCAGCCGGGCGCTGCCACACCAACACGGCCAAGGCGGAGGTGGCAGGTCCTCAAGTTCAGCTCGGCTGAGCTGGCTGGGGCCCCACCTGTCCTGTATCAGGGTTGCGACCCACAGGTTTAGAACCACTGCCCTAGACAAAGAACCCAGGCGGAGAGAGAGAGACTGAGCTTTCTTCCCACTTGGGTTTTTCTGTCAGGAGCTTTGGTGTTTTTTCTCTGAATTCTTTTCTGTAAAATAAGTCCTGTCTTACCACTGATCTGTGGTCGGTGGATTCATTCTTTGGATTACTGAGACCAAGGACCTACTGAAGACGAAATTCTGGTGCCATTAGGACGTGGACATCTTCAGGAGGGGGCCTTATTCTGGATTCTCATGGAGGCTTCAGACCCGGGAGACCTGGAAAGGCCTGGAGTCAGGAGATAGCAAAGCAGAGAACTACCCCCCTGCCCCTTTCTATTTGGGCGTCTCCTTCATTTTGTCTGTCTCCACAGACCAACTCTGTTGCCCTCAGTCTGCCTGGCAGAACATCCCTACTTCTTTTTTTATCCATTGTCCCTGCTTGTAGTGATTCCTCGTGCCAGTTGCCTCCCAAGTAGCTGGGATTACAGGCGCCCGCCACAACGCCCGGCGGTGTTCTTTCCCTGTGGTAGAGACGGGGGCTTTTACTCTGGCTCACTCATGCTTATGGTTGTCCTGAACTCTGTGAGCACTGGGAAATCCACCCGCCTCTGCCTCCCACAGCGCTGGGACTACAGGCATGAGCGCCCGGCCCAACCCCTGCTTTCGAGTTCTGGTGCATGAGAAGTTTTCATTTCTAAACCTCCAGGGGAGACTCTGAGGGACCCAGCTTGGGTCTGGAAGCTCCTCTCCCGGGAACCAGTTAGGGTTGCTGAGTACAAATATGGGTTGCAGCTCCCAGGTACCCTCCCTGTGTATGGGCAGTTCCTAGAGAAGGGGCTGGGGGAGTGCTCATTAGCTCAAAAGCCAAGCAGACGCAACTGTGATGAAGCCACCCTGTGCTGAGGAGGGAGAGAAGGATAAGGGAGACAAATGCCTGCATGCCCTCTGTTCCTCCCGACCTCGGCAAAGCCACGGTGGACACATTTTGACTGGGGGAGACAGGGTTGGAGCTGCACCTCTTTGGACTGTTGTTTTGCAGACCCAGGGATCATTCACTTGAGCTTCTGGCTGTATAGCAGCAGCTTACCCAGGTCCAAAACACTGACCTAGGCCTGACCGAGCAGGGCCAGGCACAAAGAAAGCAAGGCTTGCTCAACAGCGTCTGTCTGGATTGCACGGGCAGCTACACCATCAGAGCTTTGGGATTTTTTTATATATCCCTCTTTGTTTCCTTTGTTGTGCCAAAAATGAGCCCAGAGAAATCACTCGAGAGGAAAATGTTTTGGAAGTTCACAGCGCTTTATTTAAGGTCGCGGCCAGCTGCCTTGCAGGACAGGAGCCCTGGGAATTGCAAGGAGACAGCACCCAGGTGGTTTGAAGCTTGGGTTTTTATAGGGTGGCTTGGGGGACGTTAGCAAGCAAGCACCTGCTTTGAAAAAAATCCCCAGTTATTGCAGAAGCTGATATGGTGCAGCAGTTAGCAGCTTGTGGGTGCTCAGGACTTTGCAACTGTCATGCAAGCTTGTTTACAGGAGCGGAATTGGCGTTATTTTTTTCTCTTTGGCAATTTTCCACTATTTCACTTTACATGCTACTTCTTACAGCTTGAATGTTCTTTCTTTTTCTATCTTTTGTTACAACCTGGGTGGATTTGGAGAGCACTCTCCTGATTATCACAGGAATGGAAAAACAAGTATCACCTGTACTCGATACTAAATTGCAACTAGTAGATTAAGAACTACGTGCTCACTTGAGAGAGAAACTCAATTAAATTCAAGAAGAGGGGAGGAGGAGAGTGTTTAGCAAGTTCCTATCCAAAGGGAAGGACACTGGGTGTATGGCAGGCTTCCTGGGTGGACGACGCAGGGGTGTATGGCAGGCTTCCTGGGTGAAGGAAACAACTACCACTTGGACTTTACCTTACAAATGCAAAAAATGTAACCCAATCCCATGTACCTGCATTTTAATCTGAAAAAAAAAAAAAAAAAGACCCGGGGCAGCAGGTGGCTCACACCTGTAATCCCAACACTCTGGGAGGCTGAGGCAACTGGATCCCTTGAGTTCAGGAGTTTGAGACCAGCATGAGCAAGAGCAAGGCCTCATCTCTACTGTAATCCCAGCTACTTGGGAGGCTGAGGCAGGAGGATCACTTGAGCCCAGGGATTGAGGTTGAGAGCTAGGCTGATGCCACAGCACTCTAGCCTGGGTGACAGAGCAAGACTCTGTCTCAAAAAAAAGACCCTGGAAACAGGATGTAGACTACTTTTACAGATTAAATTTCAAAAGCACTGGGAAGCTGCTATTTAAGGCAATCCTTTGGTAAATGGTGGCTTTGGATTTGTTCTGTAGAGTTTTACCCAAAGTTTTCCTTAAAAAGCACATCTTTTTTGAAATGCAGTACTGTGCAGGTGGCAGGGGCTGCCTTGGATCCTGGCAGCAGCCTGTGCAGGGATGGTCCTGAGTGGCTCACAGAGCTTCAGGATCCTTTGCAGGGCCTGCAGCTCCAGCAAGGTAGCTGTGAGGGAAGTCTGGCACATCCATGAAGCTGAGCCCCAGCACAGTACGCAAACTAGACACCAACCTGCAGCCTAGGGTCTGGCAAGGAAGAACCCACAATGAATTATTTTAATTCCAACTCCAAAAATCACTGGGAACTATGACATTTGAAAGGAGACCTGAGCAAGTCTGGAGATCTGGAACATCTCATCTGAGAATGGCCTTTGAGCTGAGAGCCGTAGGAAACGGAAGTTTATGGCAGAGTTGGGAGATCACAGGAGAATGTTCCAAGTAGAGGTAACTGGATGGGCATAGGGCCTGAGTGAGGGTAAACTTGAGGAGTCCAAGAAGGTGAGAAAGCCAGAGATAGTACCAAAGGGAGCAAAGTGACTTGGGCTGGACTGGGCCAAGGCCAGACCACATAAAGCCTCACAGGCCTTCGAATGATCCTAAGAGCTCCAGAGCAAAGGTGAAAGGGATGTGAGAATGTAAGGCCAGCTCATATACCCAGCATAGATTCCCTCTTAAGTTCTACTGTTTATTGAAGACAGGTCATTGGAGAGTGCAAGAGGCCAGGAACTGCCCTTGGGTCTTCACTGTGCAGACATTCGTATCTGTGGCACACGTTTGCTCCCCTTCCAAGTGACTCACTCACTGACAAGAAGGTGGTGGTGCCTGAATATTTTTCTTTAGTGAAATTATTGCTCCATTAATTACCTTCACCATCTGTGCTGGAAATGATCATGATATCTTTTGTGTGATGAAACCCAGAGGTGGCCAGATTTCCTGGATGCCCTTTTCCACCCTTCGTTACATCCAAGGCATCAGAGTTCGCGAGACCAGGTCCTCACTTGCATTCGTGCTGCTGCTAGGGAGGTGAGGTGGGGCGGGAGTGAGGTGCGAGCAGACCCAAGAAGACCAATCGGGCAATTGGGATGGTGTAGACAACAAGTCTGGAAAGCAAGCAGAGGACTAAAAGCTCAAAGCGTGGGCAAAGTTGGCAAAGGGGCTAGGATGGATCCTGGGAGCCGAGAGGGGTGGGGGAGAAAAGGGAGCTTGTCTAGAAGCCTAGATGGAGGGAAGGAAGAGGTTTCACTACAGACAGAGAAACAGGCAGGATGCTGGGACTGCCTCAACACTGTATCTCATTTACAGAGCAGTAACCTTTTGTGCAAACAAAATAAGGTGCTTGGCAATTAATTCAGCAATTCTTTTCAACAAATACTTAGTGAGATGCCAGGTACTCTGCCTTAGGGATACAAATACAAAGAAAATCGTTATAGTTCCTGACTTTACAAAAGATAGTCTGTCATGGGAAATCATCAGGCAAACATGGAAAACAATACAGTGATAAGGTCCAGTAACAAAAGCAGACACCATGATCCCTGGGGGATGGGGGGGGGGGGAGTTGTCATCCATCAAGGCAAGTTCTGGGAAGCTAAATCTAAGTCAGACTTAAAAGGTGAATAATATGAATTAGTCTTCTGATGCGGGGGTTGGGGGGTGGAGGGTGTCCCAGATGAAAGCAATGGTCCACTTAAAGGCAAGGAGCAGTAAGGATGGAGCTCTGAGTAGCCAGAGCTACACCATGAAGGGCTTAGCAAGCAACTTTAGACCTTATGGCCCTATCCTGGGGGAAACCACACTCTGCTAGACACACAATAGCTCAACAAAGGATGGTTAATGGCTGATTGGAGGGCAATGGGGAGCTGTGAAGGATTTTCCTAAACTTTTAAGGGTTCCTAAATTGAAGTGTCTATTGATTGTACAAAGTCTTTAGTTTCAAATTAGAGATGGAAAAATAAACAAACATGCAAATTTCTGGTCATGCTGTCACAGTCACCAATAATAGTTTAATCCCACCAAGATTGTCTATGAAGCCCACACACTGTACCCCATGATTGCACTAATGTACACAGCTATGATTTAATAAAAAATAAAAATTTAAAAAAACGGAATAAAAAAAGAGAGTAGTTTAAAATATAAGCAAGATCAGTCCCTTCCCTGTTTGGAGAAGGGTACAGGGAAGATGGGTGAGCAGGAAGATACCCTGACTGCACCTTTTTGCCCAGGGCTGGAATTCTCTTCCCTGTGCTGAGAAAGAGCAGATTAAAGCTGTGCAGGACAATGTGACGAGCTTTTTTTTTTAAAATTGTATAGTTATTTATTAAACAAATGAATAAATGATTCTACACACTTATCACTGCCCCATTGTTATGATCAAAACAGTCTCTGTCATCATAAAGTGTTTAGTATAAATATACATAAGTATGAATATGTAACATATACCATATATATTATGTATACAACCTTATTTTATGTAAGTAAAGGGGGAAAATGTAGATGTTAGATTTAAATATGATTGATTTGCTTACATGTTAAAATTTTTTAATAATTTTATTAAATCATAATTGTGTACATTGTTGCAATCAGGCACATGACAAAATGCTCACCATCCTTAATGATCAGAGAAATGCAAATCAAAACTACTTTGTGATGAGCTTTTTGATTATTTTTAAATTCCTCTTGTAAAGGAAGCCTTCCATCTCAGCCAAGTAAGGTAACGGCCCTTCACATTTGGAGACAATGTTGCAGACTGTAATTACAATGTGCAGGGCTGAAATGGTAGGACCATCAACCTGTGAGACACTGCTCTGTAGGTCCATTTCTTCTGTATGTCTCATGAATGAGGTATTCAATGCTTTTTGTTCCAAACGATCTTTTGAAGTATGTTTGCATAGCAAATAGCCATACAGAAGAAATGTGTCTTTCTCTGGTGCAAAAGGCAAACTCAGGTTTCCTTGCCTATAATGCTACCCACTACGTATGTACTGCATCACAGGAGACTGTAACACAAATCCACTGTGTATGAATGAGGGCATTCATCTGTGCCTGTATGTACTGCCCTGCTGGGACTTGGGAAGCAGAGGAAGCAATACAAATTATGCTGAAGCATATATTGTTTGCTGAGGCATTAGTAATTAAAATCCTTTGTCTCTGACCTAGAAGCCACCTGTCTTCTGCCAGCATCCATGGAACTGTGACAGGCTGTTAGCTCACAAATAGGGTAAGACCTCAGATCCTTTGCAGTACTTGACATAACCTTCCTGGTTATTCTTGATGAATTTACCTAACCAGTGTGGATTCTTACACTGCCGGCTATGATATATTAACTGTTTTTAAAAGAACACAAATCTAAAACCCTACTTTATACACTTGCCCAGCAGATATCTTCTAAAGGAGTGGTAAGCCTAAGACACAGTACTTATAAGGAGATAGCAAAATCCAAAACACAGAAACACAGCAGAAATAATCTGGGACAGAAGCCATTTGTATAAAACATAAATAATTATTTTTAATTCTCTATATTCCATGATTAGCCGTGGATCCTGTCTGAAGTAAACGAAGACAATTAATACTGGGCAAAATATTTGTTTTGTTTTTCAATGGACTGCTAAGCCGAGATTTGTATCTCTGCATGGAACTGATTTTCAAAGGGACAGAAATGGTCTTTGATCTTTCTGAACCACTTGTCTTCAAATTCTTCGGAGGATGTGGTCACCAAGGCAGTCAGGGCTTCTGAGCCAACACACTTCACCTCTGACTGAACTTCATCTTTTATTTTTTCTGGGATGATATCTTCTCCCATAACCTGTAGCAGGAAAAAAAAATGTCCCAATAAGAGGCAGCAGACATGGAAGAGAAGACTAGGGTGTTTATCAATTGTAAATGCTTTCATACAAAAGCAGAAAATACTTTAGCAACCAGGGGACATTTCCAACATACTGATGTCTGCTTAGTAGTAGTTATCCAAGGACCGTATATTTAAAAGAGCCCATGTGTCTACTCTCATCCTCCCTGAGAAGTACTAATGAGGCGGCAGGAACATCTGGCCTATCAGGAGTACTGAGTCAATCTTTTGCTTTCAAAGAGCATACTCTGTTGGTGAGAATGCAATAGTAAGTGATTCTCCCTCCTATAAAGGGCTGAAAAGGTCAGGGCAGAGCCTGCTAAGAGTGTAACTGCTGCCGCTATGTGGCACAGATCCTGTCTCTTACAAGTTTTCCAAAGAAGTCAAAGGCAGCAAACAATGAAGCAGCAAGTAGGTGGACCCACCCTTTCCTGACCCTGAAGGAGACTCCAATCCCTCTCTAACCAAAGCAATGTTGGGGATACAGGAGAACATTTACCCAGTGAAGGCACGATACTGCTCCCTATTGGTCATACCCAGGCCTAGCTGAACCTCTCCCCAAATTCTGGGTTAGTTTCTGTTTAATAAGATATCATAAAGTTAGGTTGTAGAAAACTTGTACCAGAACCCACTAAATAATTAGCTCAACCTTTGGTAACAACAGCGAACTAAAATTAAGTTCTAAAATATTTCATACCATTTGGCATGAAAGATTATGCAGCCATCTAGTGGGGACTTTGTGGAGGGAGTTTCAGTCACATATGGATTTGGAGTAGATGACCTCTAAGATTCCTGCGAACTCAGAGATCCAATGTGTTTATGGAAATGCAAACTATACTGACCTAGAAGTACACACAAAGAATGGAGGAGGAAGGAAACGGACCTGCAGCTGGCAAACACAGGCTCCAGACCAGCTGTGCTGCTGCAAATCTAACCTTGGGCGAGTTACTACCTCTCTGAACCCCAATTCCAGCTCTACCTAGCTTCATGATCTGTTAATGGGGATGAATGGAAGAAAAATATAATAAATACAACTGTTTCCAGATGTGAGCATTTATTCACCTCATTCATTCACCACTGTTAACAATTGCTGGGCTTTTTTTTTTTGTAGAGTCAGAGTCTCATTTTATCACCCTCAGTAGAGTGCCGTGGTGTCACACTGCCCGGATATATTTTTGTTGCAGTTTGGCCGAAGCTGGGTTTGAACCCGCCACCCTCGGTATATGGGGCTAGTGCCCTACCCACTGAGCCACAGGCGCTGCCCCAACAATTACTGGGTATTTTTGATGCCCAGACAGGCAGGTACTAATAAGCACTGACGAGGACATGAAACGCAGCCCTGCAGGTGAGCCTGCTGCAGGGGGGTGGTGAGAAAGAGGCTGCTCTGGTGACTGTTGAGTGATCAAAAGGCTCATAAGGGAAGGAGACAGAAGTCCTTCAGTCAATGAGATGTGGCCCTGGTTTTTAAAAATGGTATGGGCGTCAGGAAAAATACCTATGATGCATTGTTTCACATAAACCCAAGAAAATACACTCACCTCAGCTATCAACAGCAAAGTGTCTTCTTTGAAGCTGAACCCTTTCATTTTATCCTCAATTTCCCGCTGAGTCCGTAAGTTCCTCTCTAAAGCAAACGATGTCTGCTGAGGTTGGGTAAGCTGAAGCAAAAGCCTGAAAAACCAAAAAGCCCCACTGTGTAGGCTCCACTTAAAGGAAAGCACAGAAGAAATGCTGACGTAGAGCCCAAATTTCAATCGGATGTGAGTCCTACTAAGCTAAAAAGAAGGCACCCACCCTCTCTTAAACTGTCTTTTTGTTTAGAGACACAGTCTCATTCTGTCGCCCTGGGTAGAATGCTCTGGTGTCAGGGCTCACAGAACTTTAAACTCCTAAGCTCAAGTGATCCTCTTGCCTCAGAAGGGACTACAGGTGCTCAACTCTAGGCCTAATTTTTCTATCTTTAGTAGAGATGGGGGTCTCGCTCTTGCTCAGGCTAGTCTTGAAGTCCTGAGTTCAAGCGATCCACCTGCCTCAGCCTCCCAGAGTGCGAATTACAGGCATGAGCCACTGTGCCTGGTCCCCTTAACCTATCATTTGAATCCCTAAAGCTTCTTACTCTGAATAAATCACCCATTGGAGATTTATCTTTTCCAAAATGAACAGACCAAAACTTCTCAAAGAAATCTTCAGGGAGCAAACCCCACAGCAGTGTGACCTTAAGGACTGATTAGCTTCACTAGCACTCTTCAATTCCACGAAGCAAGGCCAATCTTTGACGACCCTTTGCTGACTACCACCTTACCACTAACTCCCCCATTAGCACCACAACCTGGTCTCCTCTCTCATTCTTCCTCCCTCTGTCTTCCTCACTTGACTCTTCATTACTTTTTAAAATATTGAATGTGCAGGTTTATCCAGTTTTCCTCGGGCCTCACTGGTCCCTACTGGTGGGCCCGGAAGCACTCTGCTTCCCTGTTTATTCCAGAGTAAGGAACGTACCTGCCACTGCTCTAGCATTGCGAGATGTTGGTCAGCCTGCCTCGTGGGACAGGAGAAGGGAGACTACAAATAAGTAATTTCAGGTAGTGATAAGTGCGCCAGGAAAGGAAAAAACAAACAAACAAACAAACTGGAGACAGGGCGGATGCAGCATCTTCAGATGGAGCAGCACAGGAGCCCAGTCAAGCTACCACCCGACGAGCCAGCCGAGAGAACACTGGGCACAGGACTCGGCCAGGGAGGAGGTGGCCCTGACACAACAACTAGCTTGGTATGTTTGAGAATCATTAGGATCACTGCAGAAACCTTGCAGCATGGAAAGAAATGTGGTTGTGACGTAAGTGCAAGGGGGAGCTGTTGGAGAGTTTTATAAAGGAGCACGACCTGACTCACAATTAAAAAGACCATTTCCTGCACAAATGAGCCTCTCCTCAGAACTGATCCCACCTGACTTCCCATTATGTTGACTGACAGTCTCTCTCTTGATTTTTCTAAATCTCTAGCTCCCTTTTTGAACTCTACTTTTCCTAAGGGCTCTCACGGGATGTCTCACCGGCACCTAAACCTCAGTATTTCAAGCCTAAAATCATGACCTTCCACCCCAATCTGCTCTGCTCATCCTCCCTCGTGTCCCATCTCAGTGAAAGGCACCATCCTCTACATCCCCTATCCACCTGCACACCCAAGACAGACTCTTCAGAGACACCCGTGCTCTCCCCCCCAGCCCTCCCAGACACTCGCTGGTCACCAAGTCCTGTCTATTCCGTCCTGAAGTGACATTGCTTCTTCTTTTTATTACCACTACACTACCCCAGGTCAGGCCCTCATCACTCTACCATTTAGTGCACAGCTTCTACACTGGAGTACTGAGCTGCAAACGCCTCCATCTAATCCATCATGCCGTCAACCCATCCCATCTGGCTCTCTCTCTAAATCATAGCTCTTACCACACACTCTTAGTATTTAAAGACTTCAAATATTCTATTTTTTTTTTTTTTAATAGAGACAGAGTCTCACTTTATCCCCCTCAGGAGAGTGCCGTGGCCTCACACTGCTCACAACAACCTCCAGCTTCCGGGCTCAGGCGATTCTCTTGCCTCAGCCCCTCCCTCCTGAGTAGCTGGGACTACCGGCGCCCGCCACAACACCCAGCTATTTTTTTGTTGCAGTCTGGCAGGGGCCAGGTTTGAACCCTCCACCCTCGGTATATGGGGCCGGTGCTCTATTCACTGAGCCACAGGCACCTCCCGACTTCAAATATTCTTTAGGCCTAGAGGACCAAACCCTTTAAGATGACATCTAATGTCTTGTGCAAATAACGAAAACAAAAACAATAAAAGTACTCCTAGCTAACATTTCTCATGAGCCTACTACACCATGCAGTACAACAAGTACCTTAGATACTTTAATTCTCTAATCCCAGCAAGAAAGCATTTCCCCCATTTTATCAACTGTCAAGATGAGGAAACTAGAGATTTGAATAGGATCAGACAAATTCTTTACCAAAATTCTTCAAAACTAGATCCAAAGTTTTGTCCTCCTTACTCTGCCACCCTGACACCATGGTTTACAGCCTACCTTGAGCTCCTACCCCAGTGCTGCTCTTGCCACCAGACTATGGGACAATACTGTTCTACCCCAGAGCCTCTACCCCTTTCTTTGTGCTTAGGGGTAGGTCAATTTTAGTGGCCAAATGACAAGAGCATCAACCGTGGAGAAATGACAAGAGTCCCTGCACGAATCAGCAGAAGCATCATCCTCTCTGGAAGGGCGTCCTTCTTCCTGCCACGCCACCGGCTCCCTGACATGGGTCTCTGTAGCACCTGTGTGGCCGTCACTGGCTAGATGTACATTCTCCCCAATACAGTGAGCATCAGAAGGAAAGAGACTGCTTTTTAAACTATCTTTATGATTTTAGAACGAATCATGTACCTGCCTGCAAGCTATTATTTAATATGCATCTGAATTGAAACAATACAGTCAACAGTGAATAAGCATCATTTTAAATTGGCCAAATAAATGCTACTTCTGTTAAGCCTCACTTTAATTTTCCTGAATTCTCAAGATACAAATTCGTTGGCATCATCTGAAACATAATCAATCCTGCTGTTTCTCTCATAAATTACAGAACTGGTCAAGTGTGTTCCCCCATAGCTTCCAACCAGACTCTTATACATTTAGGATATAATGTATGGGGAAGTCCCTAGAGGCAAACCATAGGAATTCTCTGTAGAATAATTAAGCATCATTTATTCCCATTATTAGCAATTCCAACAAGAGCAAATTTTCTTCTTTACATTTATGTAGAATATGAATGAAAAAAATCCTTCTTTAAAATATCTCTTCTCAGGCCGGGTGGGGTGGCTCACGCCTATAATCCTAGCACTCTGGGAGGCCCAGGCAGGTGGATTGATTGAGCTCAAGAGTTAGAGACCAGCCTGTGCACCAGCAAGACCTGGTCTCTAAAAAAACAGCCGGGAGTTCTGGCAAGAGCCTGTAGTCCCAGCTACTTGGGAGGCTGAGGCAAAAGGATCACTTGAGTCCTCAAGTTTGAGGTTGCTGTGAGCTATGCATGACACCATGGCACTCTACCAAGGGCGACAAAGTGAGACTCGGTTTAAAAAAAAAAGTCTTCTCTCCCTTTTTCAATGTTTTATACATTTAATTTTCTTTTCCTAATATTTTAATGTTTCCTGATTTTAACATTCTATCTTAAGCAATGACACAGGTTGTATTCTTTTTTTTTCTTTTGAGACAAGAGTCTCACTTTGTCATCCTCGGTAGAGTACCATGGCGTCACAGCTCACAGCAACCTCAAACTCGTGGGCTCAAGTGATTCTCTTGCCTCAGCCTCCAGAGCAGCTGGACTACAGGTGCCCACCACAATACCAGACTATTTTTTAGATAAGAGGTCTCACTCTAGCTCGGGCTGGTCTCAAACCCGTGAGCTCAGGCACTCCGCCTGCCTGGGCCTCCCAAGTGCTAGGATTATAGACAGGTTATATTCTTGAGCAAATGTAGTTTTGTTTCCAAATCTTACATACTAAAATAACACATGTTCTAAGGACTCCGTGTAGAGTGTAGGAAAAATTCAAAACTATCAAGTGTTTACACTAGAAGTTTTTGAAGCTTAAAATCAGAAAAATAAAACCTTCACTTTGAGTTATTATTATCATGTGTTGTGTAATCTACCCTTAGCTTACCTGGTTCGTATGAAAGAGGCACATGCTTTCATCTGAGTCTCCAGCAACACTGCTTCTCTTTTTTCTGCCATACAGTCTTGGATATTTTTAAGAGCCTTCTCTTTTTTCTGGCTATTACTGCTACTTTTGTCCATAGAGAACGTCAAGCTCTCAGGCAAGGTTTCAGAGAAACACAACAGGCAGTCTTTTCCTGAGCCTGGAAAGGAGGATTTGATAGTTTTGTCACTCGAGGTGAAACTGTTCTGTTTCTGAGATGACGCAAACACCCCTGAAAGAGCTGGCCCCAGATTCAGGTAAGCCTCTGCCAATTTGCCCCAGTTCCAAGGATTAAAAGGATGCAAAGAAATCAGTTTCTGCAGGCAAAAAATTGTTTTCTCCAAGTTCTGCAAACTTGAACAAATGGCAAACTGGAGGTAGAGCACAGTTGTTAAATGGTCTGTGTTGGTTGCTTTATTTTCCTAAGGAGAAAAAAAAGGTTAAATACTTTAAATTGCAAAATATTTTCCATAAAAATGGGGATGTCTAAAAACTCAATATATGTAATAAATCATAAATATCTTTCAGCAGCTATATAAGTGGAGTGAACTAAATATATTTCAAAAGATCTCGTTTGAAACTATAAACATAAAGAAATAAATACTACTGGGTGGTGCCTGTGGCTCAGTCGGTAAGGCACCAGCCCCACATACGGAGCCCTGGCCAAATTGCAACAAAAAAATAGCTGGGTATTGTGGTGGGCGCCTGTAGTCCCAGCTACTCGGAAGGCTGAGGCAAGAGAATCACCTAAACCCAAGAGTTGGAGGTTGCTGTGAGCTATGACGCTACAGCACTCTATTGAGGGTGACAAAGTGAGACTCTGTCTCTTATCAAAAAAATTAAAAATAATAAAAAAAACCATGAAAGAAAAATTAAGATTGCAGGGATAAGTTTGAAGCAGTTCAGTACTATAGGAGTTGCAAAGGACTCTCAGACTGTATTAAAATCTAGGAATGATGTGCATGTAAGCTGTCAAAATCAAGAAGAGTGCAAAATAAATGAAAAAACATATCCCTCAGGAAATAGCAGTTCATTCTCTTCATCTATTGCAGCTGACTGCTTAGAAAACTCTGAGGATTCTCTGCTAAGGGA
>CAUYRH010063679.1:0-20292 GCA_963574655.1 Perodicticus potto | reverse complement strand
AGTCCATCCATGGAATTCAGGCCTAGGAAATTCACAAGAAACTGACCTAGGCATAGGAAATGGGGGTTCCACATTTAGTCCCAAGTGTAAAGTGAAGGAGACACCAAGGCACAGGTGTCTCCTCAGCAGTTGTCCAGACTTTCTGGCTATTGGAGCCTCTGGTGGGCGTTGTAGGTCCCTCTCCTTGCCTGTCATCCAGCCCACTGGCTCTTCAGCTGGCTGCCGCAGCATGGGTGCAGTTTAGATAGGTAGAGAGGAAGGCAGTGAAGGACTGGCATATCCTCTAAGGAATATCCTGCTTCAAAATTACCTTCTCTATCTCATTTTCTTAAAGGTCTGAACCCATATTTCCATAGACTAGAACTGCTAATATCTCCTAAAGTTTGGGAAGAGAGCAACATTGATTGATTTGTTCATTCTTTCTTTCCACAAACATTTATTGTGCTGGGTGTTAGACCTGGACTAGCCAATGCAGTAGCCACTAGCCATATATGACTAATTCAGTTTATTTTTTTATTTATTTTTTATTTTTATTTTTATTTTTTTTGAGATAGAGCCTCAAGCTGTCACCCTGGATAGAGTGCTGTTGTATCACAGCTCACAGCAACCTCCAATTCCTGGGCTAAAGTGAGTCTCCTGCCTCCGCCTCCCAAGTAGCTGGGACTACAGGCGCCCGCCACAATGCCTGGCCATTTTTTGGTTGCAGCCATCATTGTTGTTTGGCGGGCCCGGGCTGGATTCGAACCCACCAGCTCAGGTGTATGTGGCTGGCGCCTTAGCCTGTTGAGCCACAGGCGCCGAGCCGACTAGTTCAGTTTAAATTAATTAGTATTAAAATTAAAAGTTCAGTTCTTTAATTTCATTAGCCATGTTTCAGATGTTCTGTAGATTCATGTGGCTACTGGCTACAGTTTGGAAATTGCAGGTGTAGAACATTTCCATCATCCTAGCATTGAATAGTGCTTGTCTAGATACTGGAGATATACCGAAAAAAAACCCCCAAACTTATCTGGTCCCTGACTCAACCTAGTTTCTGGGAACCAGAAGGATTAGCAAGCACTGCCACCTTGAAATCAGACTAATATGTGAATGACAAATCTGTTTCTGCCTAAAAGTTTTTCAGTATTGTTTAACTCCATTAATCTGTAATTGTTGGAATTTCAGTTGTAGGTATTGAGTTTTAACAGAAGTAAAAATATTTAAACAATATGAGCTGTGGAACCTACCAAAGAAGAGATCTTTGCAAAGGAGTCCGTTCTTAGCAACTGTAAACTCCCTCCACGCCCCTCCCCCCCCACAAGCCTAAAAACAGAAATGAGCTAGATGAGCTAGCAGGTGTTTTTTTTGTTTTGTTTTGTTTTGAGACATAGTCTCAAGCTGTTGCCCAGGGTAGAGTGTGATGACATCATAGCTCACAGCAACCTCTTAACTCTTGGGCTCTAGCGATCCTCTTTTTTTTTTGAAACAGGGCCTTAAGCTGTTACCCTAGGTAGAATGCAGTGGCATCACAGCTCACAGCAACCTCCAACTCCTGGACTTAAGCGATTCTCCTGTCTCAGCCTCCCAAGCAGTTGGGACTACAGGCACTAGCCACAATGCCTGGCTATTTTTCGGTTGTGGTTGTCGTTGTTTGGCAGGCCCGGGCTGGATTCAAACCCACCAGCTCTGGTGTATGTGGCTGGCACCTTAGCAGTTTGAGCTACAGGCGCCGAGCTTCAAGCGATCCTCTTGTCTCAGTTTTTCTATTTTAGTAGCAGTAGGATCTCGCTTTTGCTCAGGCTAGTCTCGAACTCATGAATTCAAGCTATCCACCTGCCTCGGCCTCCCAAAGTGCTGGGATTATAGGTATGAGCCACCTCACTCAGCCAGAGCTTACAGGTTTTTATTAAAAATAAAATGAGGCCAGGTGCAGTGGCTCATGCCTATAATCCTAGCACTCTTAGGAGGCTGAGGTGGGTGCATTGTCTGAGCTCAGGGTTTGAGACCAGCCTGAGCTGAGCAAGACCCCCATCTCTAAAAACAGGTAGGTATTTTGGTGGGCATTTGTAGTCTCAGTTATTGGGGATGCTGAGACAAGATGATCTCTTGAGCCCAATAGTTTGAGATTGCTGTGAGATATAACATCATGGCATTCTACTAAGAGTGACAAAGTGAGACTCTGTCTCCAAAAAAAAAAAAAAATATATATATATATATATATATATGCACACACAAAATTGAAATGTTTCTGTAACACTGTGGCCTCCATTAACATATTGAGACAGGGTTGCAAGTCACTTATAAGCTTAAAAACTTTTTCTAGTGGGACCTAGTATTGTGTTTTTCATTATATATGTCATGTAAAGTATAAAACTTGCAAAGTAGTCCTGGTGTACGTTTCATTTGTATCTGAAATTTTATGTGAAATTTCCGATTAAGGTTTAAGGTTAGGTATTCATAGTTTTAAAATTCTATCCCCTCTATTTGTATTACTATGTAGCTTGGGACAGAAGAGGAGGAAGAAGAATGTTAATGTATAGGTTTTCTTTACTTGATTATAAAAGTAATATTTGTTATTATATATTTGGAAAATAAAATGACCCAGATATTATCATTTTTTATATTTTTTCCTACTGTCTCATTTTTCACGTGATGATTTTTTGTCAAGTGGAGGTTCTGCTTTCATTAAGTCTGAGGTGCTTTTTGTAATAGCATATATGTTATTCGGATAAATTATATTCATTCCTTGATTGTTTCATATTTAGTTTCTTTTGGGCATTTCTCTATAGTTACCTATTTTGAAGATTTACTCTTGGAGATTCTAGCTGGTTCCTGTAGCTATTCACATACCTCTAGCTAAGGAAGAGATTTTTATCTGCTAGGAAAAGTCCTTGTAATCAATTCTGAATTCTGGTTTGGTTGTAAGTGAGACATTGAGGATTAAGAGCAAATTTAATGAGCATTATCCCACCAAATATCAGTGGGTCCCTAGACTTTGGAATCATATTATGTTTCATTCTGATTGTCCTTTGATAGGAAGGTTTCGTGTTTTTACTTTTTTTTTTAAAACATCTGATTAATTCCTTAAATAGATCAATGGGAATAGAATTACTAGGTCAGAGGTTTTGAACTCTGAAGTTTCTTAACACATATTGCCAAGTTGTTTTCCAGAAAGAAAATGCCAATTTATTCTCCCAAATATAGGGCAGTACACTCAGCAGTGCAGGAAATAAGGGGAACTGCCTTAACCCGTTAAGAAGGCATTTATGAAAAACAGAAATGTCTGTTCTTATCACTTCTATTCAACAATGTACTAGCGGTTCTTGCCAGGGCAGTTAGGCAAGAAAATGAAATAAAGTATCCAAATTGGAAAAGAAGAAGAAAAACTATAGCATGTATGTGTGAAAATACAGAAAATCCTATGGAATCCACTAAAAAAAAATAGTGGAATTAATAAATGAGATTAGCAAGGTAGCAGGCCCCATGATCAATACACAAAAAACAGCTCTTCTGTACACAAACAGTAAATAATCGAAAGTGAAACTAAGAAACAGTTTATCTTACAAAGCCTTAAAAAGAAGACTAAGGGCTTTCCAACTTGGGCCCTGCAGAATGGCTCCCGCAAAGAAGGGTGGCGAGAAGAAGAAGGGCCGGTCTGCCATCAATGAGGTGGTGACTCGAGAATATACTATCAATATTCAGAAGCGCATCCATGGAGTGGGCTTCAAGAAGCGTGTCCCTCGGGCACTCAAAGAGATCCGGAAATTTGCCGTGAAAGAGATGGGAACTCCAGATGTGCGCATTGATACCAATCTTAACAAAGCTGTCTGGGCCAAAGGCATAAGAAATGTCCCATACCGTATCTGTGTGCGGTTAACCAGAAAACGCAATGAAGATGAAGATTCTCCAAACAAGCTCTATACTTTGGTTACCTATGTACCTGTTATCATTTTCAAAAATCTACAGACAGTCAGCGTGGATGAGAACTAACTGGTGATTGTCAGACACAACAAATAAAATTATAAAATCACCAAAAAAAAAAAAAAGACGACTAAGGTATGTAAGAACAGATTGACAAAAGAAGTATAAGTCTTGTACCTTGAAGCTAGAAAACATCATTGGAAGAAATTAAATAAGACCTAAATAAATGGAAAGGCATTGCATGCTCATGGTAATTTAGTAGTATTAAGATGACAGTACTTCCCAAATTTTATTAAATCACACCTGGCTTCTTTTCAGAATCTGACAAGCTGACCCTAAAATTTATTTGGAAGTTGGAAAGAGTCAAGAGTAGGCAAAACAATCATAAAACACAAGGGCAAAGTAGGAGAGAGACCTTATACTTCTTAATTTTAAATCTTCAAAGCCAGAGTGATCATAACTCACTGGTACTGGCATTAGGATAAATAAAATAGGATATAAATAAATAGGATTGAGAATCTAGAAATAACCCCTCACATTTATATAGGATCACTTGATTTAGACAAAGGTGCCAGGACAATTTAGTGGGAAAAAATAGCTTTCTCAACAACTGTTGCTGATGCAGCTGGATATCCATATGCAAAAGAATGAAGTTGGTCTCCTTTGCATGCACAGTACCATGCACAGTAATTAACTTTAAAATATCAGTTTAAATATAAGAGCTAAAACTATAAATCTCTTAGGGGGAAATAAAGGAGTAAATCTTTGTGACCTTGGATTAGACAAAAACCTTAATATGACCCAAAAACACAAACAATAAAAGAATAAATTGAACTTCATTTTTTCAAAATGAAAAACTTTTGTCCTTTGGGAAACACTACCATAAAAATGAAAAGACAACTGATAGCGGGGGAGAAAATATTTTTAAATCATATATCTGATAAAAAATGAACTCTTACAAATAAAAATAAGACAGCCTAATTAAAAAGTGGGCAAAGATCTGAATGGCTATTTCTTCAGAAAAATTATATAAATGGCTAATAAGCATATGAAAGATGTTTAACACTACATAGCCATTAGGGAAATGCAAATCAAAACCGCAATGAGATTTTCACATCACAGTTACAAAAAAACCAAAATGACAACCAATGACCCAAGAAAATAAGTTGGGGAGGTTGTATAGAAATTGGAACCCTTATTTATTGCTGGTGGAAATGTCTGGTGGTATGGCTACGCTAGGAAACAGTCTAGTTATGCCTGAAAAAAAAAAATTAGAAATAGAATTTCCACGTGATTCAGCAATGTATACCCAAAAGAATTAAGAGCAGCATCTCAAACCTGATATTTTTAAGCTCAGGTTTATACCAGCGATAGTCCCAATAGCTAAAAAAGGCGACAGCAACCCAAGTGTCCTTGGGTGGAAGAATTGGTCAGCAAAATGTGGTATATATCATACATACCATGAAATGTTTTTCAGCTTTAAATATGAAGGAAATTGTTACATGTGCCACAATGTGAATGTACTTTGGGGACATTTATGTGAAGTGAAATAAGCCAGTCACAAAGGACAACGTGTATGTATGATTCCACTTTAATAAGTTACCTAGGGTAGTCAAATTTATACACAGAAAATGTAACAGTGGTTGCCACAAACTGAAGAGAGTGGGAAGTGGGGAATTATTGTTTAATGGGTCCAGAGTTTCAGTTTTTCAAAATGAAGTGTTCTGGGGATGGATAGTGGTGCACAACAATGTGAATATACTAATACAACTGAACTGTACACTTAAAAATGATAAAGATAGTAAATTTTATGCTAGGTGTATTTTGGAAATAATTTCTTAAGAAAATTTCTTAAAGGAAAAAAAATGGATGAAATAATACATGTTACTGTATGGATAAACTGAGAAAATACTAATGAAAGAAGCTATTCATAAAAGACTGTTTTATAATTTGATTTCATTTATATGAAACGTCCAGAATAGGCAAATCCATAGAGATGGAAAGTACCTTGGTGGTTGCCAGAGATTTGGGGTGAGGCTTGGAAATCAGTAGGAGTGACTGCTAATGGCTATGGTATAATGGGTAAGGAGTTTTATTTCAGAGTGGTAAAAATGTTCTAAAAGTCACTGTAATGATTGCAGAACTACGTGAATACACTCAAACCATTTGAATTATATACTAAAAGTGGTTGAATGATGTAAGTGAATAATATCCCAATGAAGCTTTATTCAAGAAAGAAACCATAGCTACCTTACAAGAATTTTGTGTTTGTAACGTGTAAATTGAGAGGGATAAATGTTGCAGAGGAGTGTCTGTTATAGAAGTTGAGTCTAAAAAGATAGCTTAGTGCCCAGAGTGGTACTCTACCAAGAAAGCAAAATACTAAGTGATTTTTAAACATTTTTAGGGATTGTATCTCATCTTTGGCAATTTGATAGGCAAAAAATGGCATCCTTTTTTTAAAATTTATTTTTGTGGAGCTTGAATAGTTTCTTAGGCTATTTATATTTCTTTATCCATGTGTAACCTGTTTAGGTTCTTTGCCCATTTTTTTACTAGAGTATTTGTGCTTTTCTTAATTGATTTTACATGTGTTTTTTACATCATAAGAATGTTCATTTTTTGACTGAATTACATTAAAAACTGTCCATACGTCTTGTTTTCTTGCTCTCCATATGCTTAATATGTTAGTGATCAATAATTTTGGGGGCAGGTTGAATTGAGAAGCAAAATGTTATGAACAGATTGTAGTCTATTCCAGAATAACCGAATCTTTCATGATTGTGAATTTTGTTTAATCGGTGAAAGATACAGGAAGATGTCTTAGTTATTTCATAAGATAAACCAAATAATACTTTTAAAGAAAAAGAATTAAAATCTTAATTTGGTATGATTTCATTCGCTGAGTTACAATGAAATGTAGCCCCATGTGTTGAAAGTTAAAAGAATCTAAAGAATCTAAAGAGATCAGAATGTGTTAGGTGCCTATCAGGAGATGATGCGGGAGTTAGGGGGAAGGAATCTGTGAAAAGTAAAAAGGGATAGGTAGGAATGGAAAGGTTGGGGTGCCTTTCCCTAACACTATTTCTTAGTATGTGAACAAGAAGTATGTGCTTTTGGAGCAGGTATTTTAAGGTAATGGTAGTATGTGTGTGTAATGGTTAAAAGCATGAAGATAGAACCTTTGGTTTTTTGTATACCGTTTTCCCTGGAAAATGGGGGTAATAATACCTGACTCATAGGTTTGTTGTGATTATTTAATGAAATAATACATGTGAACTATTTCACCTAGAATGTGGCATTCAGGAAGCACATAGCAGTAAAGTTGGGTGTTGTAGGCTTAGTGAAAGACTGATTGTTAGAGGCAGAATTAGATTGTTAATAGAATAATTGTCTGTTACGGCAGAGAGGATGGTGTTTTGAAGGGAATGAGTATTTTAGTTTTACTCTTCCAGTGAAATTCCATTACATGGACATCAGACATCAAGGACTGGAGTTAAGAGAAAATCAGTCCCTCCCTCCTTTCCACCCCCTTCTTTTTTTTTTTTTCTTCTTTGCCTTCCTTTCTCTCTTAATTTCTCCCTCCCTCCCTTCTTTTCTCCCTAGTCTTTCTTTCGTTCTCTAGTGACAATACCTTGATAATAAAACCTTTACCAGAAGGAAGAAAGTGAGTCATAGGTTGCTACAAGCCAGGCAGGGAGAGGAGGACAAAAGAGTGAAACTCAGTAACAGACAATAAGAGAGATGCAAATAGTCAAAGCCTTGATGTGGATTAGAAATGGAGAATAGAGGGGAGCAGAAGCTGTTACAGAGCATGCTGTGACATTGAGGTTACTGTGGCCAAACAGAATTCTGTAAAGTACTGGGGAGGGAGAAATGCCTCCAGTGAGGGGCAGTGGCAGGGTGCCATTTAGGGCACATTTGGTTAAAAGATACCTGTTATATTGTTGTACGGTTTTTGAGCCCTCTTTGAAAAATCTAATAATTAACTGCTGTTTCTTCATCGTAAGAAAGAGGATAGAATACTCAGGATGGGGAATTATTTTACTTTTGCCACTTACTATTTAATAAGCATGGGCAAATTATTTAATATCTTTGAGTCTTGTGTTACAAGGAGATAATTAAGTTCTTTGGGATATTATAGGCTTAAATGAGAAAATATGTGAAGTATTTTCACCTCTGTAACAGTTTATCATTCTTTTTTATGGTTTTCTTTAGCACAATATACAATATCAATGATACTGTAACATGTTATAGAAGAGGTTTTTAATGTAGTACAGTGATTTTTCAACCAGTATGCCAGAGCATATGGGTGTGCCGTGAAAGGATCTTAGGTATACTAAGGAAACTTAAAAATTATTAATTAAATTATTTTTGAAAGAAATTCAAAGCACAGAGTCTTTGGGAGACAGAGTCTTATTATGTCGCCCTCGGTAGAGTGGTGTGTCACTGCTCACAGCAACCTCAAATTCTTGGGCTTAAGTGATTCTCTTGCCTCAGCTTCTCAAGTAGCTGGGACTATAGCCGCCCAACACAACACCCGGCTATTTTTTGTTGTTATTATTGTTGTTGTAATTGTCGTTTAGCAGGCCTGGACAAGGTTCAAATCCACCAGTCCAGGTGTATGTGGCCAGTGCCCCAACCACTGAGCTCTGGGCGCCGAGCCCATATTCTTTTTTTACTCCTTTTTTTTTGATCAATGTGATTTAAGTGTGGAAATGTAACTATAGATTCAAGTGTACCATGACATAAAAAAGGTTGAAAAACACTGATGTAATGGTTGATCTATGATTTAATTACCATTTCTTCTTTTAGTTTGTGTCCAAAATTTTGTCCATGTGTCAAGTGCTAGACTTAGGGAGGTAGTATGCCAGATATTGGACTTACAGAGTATGTAATCTGATGTTGTAGAGAACATGGATTGTGTTATTATAATATGAATTGTGCTACCATGTTTATAACAAATATGTACTGTTCTCTTTCATCACTCTAAAAGATTTACCATAAAAGAACATAAACAGGCAATAAGAAAAGAACTTTCTAGTAAATTTAAGAAAAACCGTTCAGCCTGTTTAATAAAATAAATGTAATGTAAATGGGATATATTTTTTATCAAAAAACTGGTGGTGTCTTTTAAAAGAATTTTTCTTTCTTGATTTTTTTCTGAATTAGAAAACTAACATATTTGGTTTAACTAAAACATTAAATACAAAGCTCGTTTTCTCCCATCAATTCCCTTTCCCCCAAAACACCACAATATCATTGGAATTAGAGAAATATAAAGCATAAGTGAGTAGAAAGGGGATCTGCCTATGTGTAGCAGATGTGAGTGTCATTGCTAGCAATAGAGTTACTAGGTCCCCCCCCCTTTCAGTTTCTTTCCAGACATTTTTTGTGTGTAAAACAAGTATACATACTATTTATATCAGTTTTTACAAAATTGAGGATATAACATGCAGTTTTCTGCAAAATAGATATTTGTCTGCCATTAAGAATGCAAACTAGGCTCAGTGCCTGTGGCTCAGCGGGCTAAGGCGCCAGCCACATACACCTGAGCTGGCAGGTTCGAATCCAGCCCTGGCCCGCCAAACAACAATGACGGCTGCAACCAAAAAATGGCCAGGCGTTGTGGCGGGTGCCTGTAGTCCCAGCTACTTGGGAGGCGGAGGCAGGAGACTCGCTTGAGCCCAGGAGTTGGAGGTTGCTGTGAGCTGTAATCCCACGGCACTCTATCCTGGGTGACAGCTTGAGGCTCTGTCTCAAAAAAAAAAAAAAAAAAATGCAAACTAATATATTTCTTTTGGAAGAATGTTTGAAGAATACTTAGAGATTTAAAAATAGATCTGCCATTTGATCCTATAATCCCTTTACTAGGTATATATCCAGAAGACCAAAAATCACATCATAATAAAGATATCTGTACCAGAATGTTTATTGCAGCCCAATTTATAATTGCTAAGTCGTGAAAGAAGCCCAAGTGCCCATTGACCCACGAATGGATTAATAAATTGTGGTACATGTATACCATGGAATACTATGCAGCTTTAAAGAAAGATGGAGACTTTACCTCTTTCATGTTTACATGGATGGAGCTGGAACATATTCTTCTTAGCAAAGTATCTCAAGAGTGGAAGAAAAAGTATCCAATGTACTCAGCCCTACTATGAAGCTAATCTATAGCTTTCATATGAAGGCTAAAACCCAGTTATAGCCCAAGAAATGGGGTAAGGGGTAAGGGAGGGGAAAGGAGGGCGGAGGATGGGTGGAGGGAGGGTAATTGGTGGGATCACACCTACGGTGCATCTTAGAAGGGTACAAGTGAAAATTACTAAATGCAGAATATAAATGTCTTCATATAGTGATTAAAAGGCCATGAAAGCTATGTTAAATAGTTCAATGAAAATATTTCAGATTGTATATGAAGTCAGCACATTGTGCTCCATGATTGCACCAATGTACACAATTATGATTTAATAAAAATAAAAAAATAAAAAAAAATTTCCCTCCAGATTTGTGTCCATATAGAAGGCAACAGTGGGCAGATGCTGCCACCAAAGAGAAAGCCTAAATAATACCACATAGGGACCGAAAATGTGGTTTGTGTTTCCTGGGTTTGTCTGCACCTACCACTTCCTGTTACCTCTGTCAATCAGCGCATCATAGTTCCTTTTCACATTCCTATGGTGGATTTTCTCCCAGTTTCCTATGTCTGCCCATTCCTCCTTGGAGACATATTTGGAAATGTCTTTGAAACCATCTTTGACCTAGAGAAAATAAAAAAAAATACCATCAGTACTTTACTAGCACACATCAAGCTGGGCCTTTTTCTCCACCTTGAGTGTAGGGTGTAGCCTGTTGTCTCTATGAAACAAGGATAAAGACTCCCTCTCTCCCCAGATTATGTCCAGTTTCACAGAGCAAACACTAAGCATTTTCCTACTTCTCCTATGATAGAGAGCAGTTGTTGATACTTGTGTTCTTTCCCCTCCCACATCCTAGACAGGACCAACTACCCTCATTCCATGCACATGCAGACAGGGTCACCCATGGGTGTAGGCCAGGAATCTTGTAGGCTTCCACAGACCAGATACTTATTATTATGTTCCTCTCCTCACCTTTCCTACAGACTCTTCTTGAAGCCTAATTCACCCCACCTTCCCCACCCCTCCCTCGTGTTCTCACTGTGGGCTTTAATCCTCTTCTCCCTTTTCTACCTCTGAGCTCTCCTCCTGAGACCTGTTTTGGCTCATGGTGCTCAACTTCCTAGCAGGTCCTGCTCCAACTGTGAATTTGGGAAGGGCCTTTAAATCTCCCAGCTCCTAGGCCAAGACTCAGGAGAATGTACTGAGAGAGGATGCTAGCCCATTCCATTGCCAAGAGTTAGGCTCTGTTGTCTCTCTTGGGTGGGGCTGTCTAGAACAGGAAGATTTGGGCACCATGGATGCCAAAGAGGTCTCAGGGTATATGGATGGGGTGGGGTGGTCTCCACCAGTCCTGACAGATCACCTAAAGGGAGCTGAATTTGGTCTCTTCAGTTCCCTTGCAGCTTGGCTGATGTGAGGAAAGGTGGCAAAGGAATCCTGAGCATTGTGTCTAAGGGTGTTTGAGTAAATTTCTGAGGCATGAGGGCCAGAAGAGTCCCAAAGAGATCTTCAGGCCCCCTGACTGCCAGGACTCAGGTCAGGCTGATGAGCAGGGTTCTGTTCCAGTGAGGGAAAATGATCCTGTCTCTTAGAAGGGTTCTGGTGCTCTAGGGAGTGTGGGTCTCATGCTGAGGTGATTCACATGTACTGGTCTTCCAGGTTAGTTGATAAGAGGTCTCTCAAGGTGGCAGAATTTGGGATCCCTTGAGGCCGAGAGGATTTGGAGCTTCTCATCCTGCATGGATCTGGAATCTCTCAGGCTGGAATTTGAAGGGATGCAGCTGGAGGTTCCTAAGAGATTTACACCACACAGCGAAGACTGGTGTGCTTATCTCAGTCTGTCCCATTCTCTTCCCATGTTGCCCACTTGAAGCCCCTAGGGTGGTAAGACATGGTGGAGGCCCAGCTATCTGTCTTCAGTGCCCTATTAGTACACACAAGCTGCCAGTCAGCGTTCTGACCAGAGCGATCTTGCACTAAAGGGGTGAAGCCATGACTGTCAGTCACCAGCGCACTCCAGGTCTGAGCTGGGGTGGTCTGGCAGGGCCTGGACTTTCCTGCGTCTGCTAAGGCCCTCCCATCCTGTGGGGATCAGCAGGGCTGGGTCTTGTTGCTATGTTTAAAAGCCACCAGTAGGGCTGGAGTGGTGGCTCATTCTGTAATCCTAGCACTCTGGGAGGCGGAGGCAGGTGGATTGCTGGAGCTCAGGCATCCGATACCAGTGTGAGCCAGAGGGAGACCTCATCTTTAAAAACTGCCCAGCACCCCAGCTACTCGGGAGGCTGAGGCAAGAGAATCAGTTAAGCACAAGAGTTTGAACTTGCTGTGAGATGTGACACCATGGCACTCTACTGAGGGCGGCAAAGTGAGACTCTGTCTCAATTTTTTTTTAAACTGAATAATTTATACTGTCACAGAAATGGTTTTGTTGCTGTTGTTTACTAGATTTGATTTCCCAGTGCACTGAGGTAAAAAGATAGACTATTTAAACTAAGTTATCCAGTGAGAGATATATTTGCAATAATGGAAATGAGACAGAGGCCATCACACCTATGTGAATCAGCTAAAATGTTTTCAGTGATAAATTACTTATAGCAGGTGTGTATTCAGTACTAATATTTATTACTGCCAAAGTAGAACCACATTAAGTAGTGAGTTTTATCTTGTATCTAAACTGGATACAAGCATATGTTTAACCTGCAAGGTGTTTACTTGCTAAAGAATCTGTTTTAATATAGTGATTTAACTTCTGATTATTTATAGATTTTATAAATTTTAGAATCAATTTCTCCTCAAGGTGGGTCAGTTTTTTTTTTTTTTTTTTAACTCTTGTGCATATAAAATTGAACTGAAGTTTATTATGCCTTTTTTTATCCAAATTTTAAATTCAAGCTTCATATGGAAACTGCATCCTGTTCAAAGAAATATAGTCTGTTTGAAACTGTATTATGTTCTCTACAAGTAAGAGTAACAAAGTCAAGGCTAATTAAAATCACAAGCTTCAGTGAAATCTTAATGTCCAAATTTTCTGAATATTGTAAATTGTATCCCTTCCAGTTTGATTTCTTCTGTATTCTCTGTACTTAACTGACAATTACATTTTAAAATTAACACACATTACGATTAAAATCGGGGAAGTGCCTGTGGCTCAGTGAGTAGGGCGCTGCCCCTGTATACCGAGGGTGGCGGGTTCAAACTAGGCCCAGGCCGAACTGCAACAACAATAACAAAAGATTAAAATTGGGCCTCTACTATGACAATCCCTGTTTCCTCTTCTATTTTAAGTGCAAACTAACACATAAGTGAACTTCAGCATCAAGTAATGCAAACACAAATGTATATTTGCTTGATTCATTTTGTTATTGAAAGAACTAAGCTGACTCCATTTTGTTAAAACTAACTCATTTTGTCCCACAGCCTTTCACTAATTCTACTTTGTCCCACAGCCTTCAATTTGCAGCTGCATACCAAAGGTCAATTTGCAGCTCCATAAAAAAGGTGATAGGCAACCTGCTTCCTCCCCCACCCCCAGCGCCAGTATGTCTGACCCAAGCGATAATGGCACCCACCCTCATCCCCAGTAGTAGTAAATCCTTCCCCAGGATAATTAGCCCAGAATAGACATTGTCCAATCCCCTAAGACCCTATCAGCTCTCCCCAGCAATTTGCCCAACACACCCTCCCTTTGTTCCTTTCTGTACCCTTAAAACTGCTTTCCCCTATGTGGTTGAGGCTTCTCTGCTTTCCTTCTGCATCATTTCCTAGCCCAAGCTAGCTAGTAAATAACCTCCTGCTTTTGCATTGGAATTGGTCATTGGGTGATTTATGGGAGGGACCCTGTGACTTGGGCACAACATTTGGGGGCTTGTCCGGGATTTTTCCCCCCAAAATCACCGAGAACCTACTCTGGAGGTGAGCGTGTGTGTGCCAGGATTGTCTATTTGTCTTGTCCTGTTCTGTGTTGGTTTCATCTGTTAAGTCTGTAGTTGGGATGTGGAACCCCTGACAGAGTGGGAGAGGAAATGCCCGTGGATGGGGGACTGGGACATGGAACACCCGGTCCTGGGTCAAGAAGACCAGGAGTTTCCTCTGATGGAGAGAGAAGGTGAGTCATGACCAACAAACGGAGCTACACCATTGTCTCAATTTCAGTTTTGCCTGGAAACATGCAAGGGCAGGCTCTTGCTCTCTGGAAGTGTCTTGTGCGCTATTTGTTTTGTGTGCATTATGTCATATTTGGAGGGTGACATAGGACAGATGCAGATGACACCCCCTTTCCTAACTTTAGCTAATTTCCAGGATTTCAAAGACAAAGCCCGAGAGTACAGTTTCAAGTTGTCTAGAAATAAACTTGTAACTCTTTGCAGGAATGAATGGCTGGCATTACACACCAGATGGCCACCAGCAGGCACTTTCCATCTCCCCACTATCTTTCAGGTCAAAGATATAGTCTACTGATCTGGGACTGGGCACCTGGATCAGATCCCATAAATAACTGCTTGGCAGGACCTCGTGGAGGATCTGCCACCATGTTTAAAATTGTTTCTTCCCCCGCCAGACAAAGAAGTGGCCAAGCTCCTAGCCTTGAAGGAGAAAAAGGAGAAGTCTCCTGAACCTACTGCCCCTCCCCCAGTCCTCCAAGGAGGAACCTATCCAGAAGTGCTTTTTCCCCCTCCTTATCAACCCTCACCTTGGGGGACAACCTGTCCACCAGACAACGAGGCCACTTCAGCTCAGGGGGCACCTGTTCCTCCGAATCTGCCAGGCAATGATGCCACTCTAGCCCCAGGTCCAGGGAGTAGCTTCCGGAGCCCACTCCACATGTGCCATAGAGTCCTGCGTGGTCCGGGGCAGACTCCACTGTGCTGCCCCTTCTCATGGTCGGTCGTCAGCAGTGTGACACCCCCGATGGAGCAAACTCCCCGAACCAAGAATATCACTATTGGCCCTTTGCCACAAGTTATCTTTATAACTGGAAGATGCAGAATGCTAAATTCTCTGAAAACCCTACTGCCTTGATTTACCTCTTAGACTCAAGTCTTTTTACGCATCAGCCCACTTGGGATGATTGTCAGCAGCTCTTACAGGTCCTTTTCACCACCGAGGAGAAGAATCGCATCGTGGCTGAGGCCAGGAAGGCTGTTGAGGTTCTGGATGGGAACTCCACTACCAATCAGGCTAACATAGATGCAGCCTTCCCCCTCACGTGCCCTGAGTGGAATTTTAATACGGGAGCAGGTCAGGTGACACTCCAAGCCTACCACTAGATTCTAATGAGGGATCTCCTAAAAGCGGCTAGAAAGCCAACTAATTTGGCCAAGGTAGGTAATGTGCAGCAGGAAAAGACAGAACCCCCTGCAGCTTTCTTAGAAAAGATAATGGAGGCATTCCGCATGCAGACTACCCTAGATCCTGAAGCTGTAGAGAATAGAGCAGCAGTTGTCATGTTCTTTGTTAATCAGTCTGTTCCAGACACTAAACGTAAGTTACAGAGAATAGATAGACTGAGCGAGAAGTCTTTGCAGGACCTCCTAGAAGTTGCTGAAAAAGTCTACAATAACCGGCAGACCCCCGAGGAAAAGCAAACAAAGGCGGCTAAGAGGCAGACCCAGGAATTGGCCAGGATCCTCCTAGCCTCCACGGCCGTGACTCTGGATGAAAAAGAAAGGCGACTGCACCGACTAGCAGCAGGAGGTAAGGAAAGCTCCCCAGGTGGGGAAAGGCACCGCCTCCAGAAGGACCAGTGTGCCTATTGCAAGGAACATGGACACTGGCCCTGTGAGTGCCCCTAAAAATAGACTTCCAGACCTTCATGACCCCCTCAGTACCAGTCTTGGAGCTAAGCAGGCTCGAAGGATAGTGGGGTCAGGACTCGTCACCCCTCCATGAGCCCCAGATAACTCTCAGAGTGAAGGGGACCCCAATAAATTCCCTAGTAGATGCTGGGGCCAGCATTTGGTCTTGACCCAGGACCACGGCCCTATAGATACCTGGAAGTCATGGGTCCTGGGGGCCATAGGCATCAAACAATATTCATGGACTACCCGAAGAACTGTGGACTTAGGCGTGGGCCGGGTATCCCATGTGTTCATGGTTATCCCAGACTTCCCCTACCCTCTTCTTGGGCAAGACCTCCTGACCAAGGTAGGAGCTCATATCGTCTTTAAAGATGAAGGACCCCTTTTTGAAGACCAGTATGGGAGCCCCATACAAGTACTCACCCTTCAACTTGAAGATGAGTACAGGCTACACCAGCAGCAGCCTGAGAGCCTCCAGCCAAAGGATGTCACTGTGTGGCTAAGGACATACCTGCTCGCTTGGGCCGAGATGGGGGAACAGGACTAGCTGCCCACCGACCACCAGTCATCGTAGAGCTCAAGCCAATGGCTGCACCCGTATGGGTGGGGAAGTATCCCATGTCCCAAGAGGCCTGGCAGGGCATCATGCCTCACATTCGAAGACATTTTAAGAGCGGGATACTAGTACCCTGTCAGTCCGCATGGAACACTCCCCTATTGCATGTAAAGAAGCCATTAACTAATGACTATAGACCAGTACAGGATTTGAGAGAAGTCAACAAGCGAGTACTAGACATTCACCCCACCATTTCAAACCCGTACACACTGTTGAGTGCTCTCACCCCAGATTGGGTATGGTACACTGTCCTTGATTTAAAGGATGCCTTTTCAGCCTCCTATTAGCCCCCCAGAGCCAGGCAATGTTTGCCTTTGAGTGGAAGGATGACGAGCGAGGGATCCATGTCCAGCTGACCTGGACTCGGCTGCCACAAGGGTTCAAGAACTCCCCCACCATCTTCGATGCAGCCTTACATGAAGACCTGAGTGAGTACTGGCAGCAACACCCTCACCTGACTCTGTTGCAGTATGCAGATGACATTCTGATTGCAGCCGAGACAAAGGCAGAGTGCTATCAAGGCATCCAGGATCTGCTGGCTACACTAGGAGTTTTGGGGTACCGAGCCTCTGCCAAGAAAACTCAGATTTGTCAACAAACTGTCAGTTATCCAGGTTGCATCCTTAAGGATGGGTAGCAGTGGCTGTCACAGGCAAGAAAAGAGATAGTCCTGAAAATCCCTCCCACAACCACACAGCAAGTAGTGCAGGAGTTGCTTGGGTCGGCTGGGTTCTGCCACCTGTGGATTCCAGGGTTCACAGAGATAGCAAAACCCCTTTATGAGGCCACCCGGAAAAGCTTGCCTTTTCAATGGACCACAGAACAAGAGGAGGCTTTTGGGGCCCTAAAACAAGCCTTGCTCTCGGCCCCAGCCCTGGGACTCCCAGATATTACCAAGCCCTTTCATCTGTATGTAGATAAACACAAAGGCATAGCAAAAGGGGTGCTTACTCAGTCGCTTGGTCCCTGGACCCAGCCTGTCACTTATTTGTCAAAGAAACAAGACTCTATAGCAACAGGCTGGTCCCCATTCCTACTCATCATTACAGCTACTTTGTTGCTAGTTAAGGATGCAGACAAATTGACTTTAGGTCAGGAGCTGTTGATCATCACCCCTCACACTATTGACAGACTCCTCAAACAGCCACCAGATTGGTGGGCTAGCAATGCCCGGCTCACCCACTACCAGGGCCTTTTACTAAATCCTCCATGAATCCGATTTCTGCCAAAGACCTCACTCAATGTGACCCTACTGCCTGACCCAGACCTAGATGCCCCCCTGCATGACTGTGTCAACATCCTGGCCCAGGTCCACAGCATACGCCAGGACCTCATGGATCAGCCTCTCCCTGATGCAGAAGCCACTTGGTACACAGATGGGAGCAGCTTCATACAAGATGGATGCAGGTACAGAGGGGCAGCCATGGTGTCTGAGACTGAGACTGTTTGGGCAGAGCCCTTCCTGGCTGGAACATCAACTCAAAAGGCTGAGCTTATAGCCCTAACACAATCTATGACCTTGGGGAAAGGTCTGAGACTTAACATCTATACTGATAGCTGATATGCCTTTGCCACTGCTCACATGCATGGGGCAATCTATCAGGAGAGAGGGCTCCTCACAGCGGAAGGAAAGACTATTAAGAATAAAGAAGAAATACTTAACCTCCTGAAAGCCTTATGGCTTCCCCAGAAGCTAGCCATCATCCACTGCCCAGGCCATCAGGGGGGCTATTTCCCTGTAGCCAAAGGCAACCAGTGGGCCGACCAGGTCACCAAGACCATAGCTACTTCAGTCACCCAAGAGCTTCCTACTACCACGTTGCCAGATACTTAGCCCCCAACACTCCCTCTATCTCCAGAGTATGCTCCGGAGGACTTACAATGGATAAAGCAGATCCCACAGGCACACTCCCCTGAGAAGTATAATGGATGGTATGTCACCTGTGATAATAAAGTGCTTGTGCCAGCAAAACTGGGACAGGAAATCCTCCATAGAATCCACTACTCCACCCACCTGGGGTCACGCAGGATGAAAGACATGCTGCACCACCTGGGGTCACGCAGGATGAAAGACATGCTGCACCACTCCAAAATCAAGATACAAAACCAGAATACCAAAATTGATGAAGTCATAGCATCATGCGAAGTATATATTATGACTAACAGTGTATCTAGCCCACACAATCCAGGGTCCAGAGAGTGTGGAACAGAGCCAGGTGTGTACTGGGAAGTGGACTTTACTGAAGTTAAGCCAGGTAAATATGGATATAAATATCTCCTTGTTTTCGTAGACACTTTCTCAGGATGGGTAGAAGCATTTCCTACCAAAAACGAGGCTGCACAGGTAGTAGTGAAAAAGATATTGGAGGATATAATATCTAGGTTTGGAATTCCTAATCAGATAGGGTCAGATAATGGCCCAGCCTTTGCTATTCAGATAGTGCAGAGTTTAGCAGGAGCCTTGGGGACTGATTGGAAATTGCAATGTGCTTATCGGCTCCAAAGTTCAGGGCAGGCAGAGCGGATGAATCGCATTCTAAAAGAGACCTGGACCAAATTAATCATGGAGACTGGCGGTGACTGGGTGTCTCTCCTCCCTTTTGCCCTGTACCAGGAGCGAAACTCACCCTCCTTGATAGGGAAACTCCCTATGAAATTCTCTTTGGGAGACAACCTCCTATCATCCCTAAGTTGCATTGCAAGGCCCTCACCTCAGGACCTGGATCTTAAAACTTGGAAAGACTGTGCAGTAACTTTGCATTTTTACCAAAAGGCACAGCGACCTGATTGGGAAAAACTCATAGCCCTCTACAGCTCAGGACCAGTCCCTGAACCGCATGCCTTCCGACCTGGAGATTGGGTGTATGTGAAGCGTCACTGGCAAGAGGCCCTGGGGCGTCAGTGGAAAGGCCTGTACACTGTAGTCCTCGTCACTCCCACCACGCTCAAGGTTGATGGCATCACCTCCTGGATACATCACATGCACACACGCCTAGCTGACCCGTTTCCCACCAAAGAGGACTAAGCCCCCCAGTGGAAACTCAGCCAGGACACTGAGAATCCACTGACACTCAAGCTCCAGACATGCCAGGACCCCTGAGGTCACCATATGTGTATCACTTATTGACTTGCACTGCCTTATTGTCTATTTCCCTCACTGCCAATCCCCATCGTCCCATTCAAGTAACATGGCTGGTTACTCATGTTGGCACAGAAACCGTAGTCAACCAAACTTCTGGAATTCACCCTAGAAGTACTTGGTTCCCAGAGCTCATAGTAGGCCTCCTCAATCTACTAGGCACCACCAAACTTTGGTGTTGTCCTAGAATGACCAAGTTGATTAATGTCTGCTCTGGGCACCTTCCTGATAAGTGTGGAGGAGCATATTAGTATTTCTGTAAGTCACGAGACTGTGTCTCCACTGGGAAAATATGGTGGAATCCCCCTAGAAAAGGAGACTTGATTGAAGTAAAGCAGAAACATTAATGTCCTCCCATGAAGTCAGGGACCTGTAACCCAGAAGAGAACCCCAAATGTGATAAGCTTAGCATAAACTTCACTGAAAGAGGAAAACAATCAGTGGGGTGGGAATGTGGCAAATTGTGGGGCATACAGTTGTATGATGATGCTTACACAGGTGCTGTTTTCCAATTCAGAGTCATGTACATCCCAGTTAATGACAGGCTCGCTAAGGTAGGCCCCAACATGGTGCTTAAGCCCATTCTCGTAGTCACCCCTAAGTCCCACGGCTCCCCAGGCTTTCCAGGCCAAGGACTCAGCACTCCAGGTTTGATTCTAAACCACACATTGAAACCTACGTTGGACCCTGATCCAC
>CAUYRH010063678.1:0-64292 GCA_963574655.1 Perodicticus potto | reverse complement strand
ATTGTCTGCTATCTGACATTGTGTATCTCTTGCAATGCTTGGGAAATTTTCCTCCAAAATCTCTTGGAGTAGAGCATCTGTACCTTTAGGATCATCCTTTTCTCCTTTGGGAGTTCTGATAAGATGAATATTTGATGTTTTGGAGTGATCCCACAACTCTCTCAGGGAATGATGAGTTTTTGCTCTCCATTTGTCTGCCTCTTTGAGTGTTTGGGAATGTTCAAAAGCTTTGTCTTCAGTTTCAGAGATCCTTTCTTCTGCCTGGTCAACTCTATTACTGAGGGATTCTACTGTATTTTGGAGCTTCTCAACTAACTTTTTCATTTCCTTGAGCTCTGCTATGTCTTCTCATTATGTTCATATCTTTAGTGACTTGGTCTTTGAATTCATTAATTTCTTGAGACAACTTTAGAACTACTCCTTGGAATTCAATTTCTATCTTTTCTTCCATTCTATTTATCTTATTTGCAATCCATATTCTGAATTCAGTTTCATATGACATGGCTGCCATATGTCTATGCATGGCATCTTCAGTTGTATCTCCTTTGTCATTTCTTGGGGGCGGGGGTTGATCTACTCTGGTTATTCATGTTGCTAGAGTTCTTCTGTTGGGTACACACTTTGTTTATTTTCCACTGTTTGGTTATTAGAACTGGTAGGGTGAGATTGAATTGGGGTTCCCAGGTAGTAGAGATTACCAAAGCTTTACCCCTTACCAAAGCTCTAGCCATTGTAATTGTGGCTTATCTCCTACAACCTTACAAAGGCCCCTTTCAGAGTTTTGGCTGGAGACTCTGAGGACCTACTTGGTGAGATAGCACAAGCTAGTTCTGTTTTGATATCAGCCAACTTCTACCGTATCCTAAGAAACCACACTATTAGGTTTAAATCTTGACTGTGAAGAGATGCCAACAGCTGCAGCCCCCAGCCCCTGCCCTTCAGTTCTTTTCCTATATAGAACTTCGAAGGTCAACCTCAGAATATCCTTGAGTGGATAGCCCCAGACATGGGTTCCAATTGAATAGTCTCAGGCAGTGCAAACCCTGCCCAAGAGAGAGGGATTCAAGGGTTTCCAACAGCACAATTGGAGCTAGGGAGCCACACCCCCACCCACCAGACTCAGCCCACACTGTTGTCTGCTTCTCTGCTCATAGGCCCAGTTGGAGCCAGGGGCTACACCCCTGCCCACTGGTCTCAGTCAACACCCAGCTAGCCTCTGCTTGCTAGACCAGTTGGAGTCAGGGGACCATGGCCCCACCTGCCAGTCTCAGTCCACTGCCTGGCAAGCCTCTGTTCACAGGCTCTGTTGTAGTCAGGGCACCACACCTGCCTGCAGGTCTCACTCCTCACCCGGTAAGCCACTGCTCACCAGCCTCTGGAGGCAGTGGAGCATGCCCTAGCTCTCAGGTTTGGTTCACACCCAGCAAGCCACTGCTTGAGGGTTCTGTTGGATTCAGGGGACCACGCCATTGCTCTTAGGTTTCAGTCCACGCCTGGCTAGCCTCTGCTCATAGGCCCAGCAGGGACTGGGGACCAGCCCTGTCTGCCAAACTCAGTCCACATGGGGCAACCACTCTGCCCATTGTGGGCGCCATCAGAGCCAGGGGTTCTGCACCCTGTCTCACCAGACACAGCCTGAACCAAGGGTCAACCCCACCTCTGGCCAGGCATAGTCATAAGCAGGGGACTGCTCCTCCTCCCACTGAGTATCCCTTTCTTCCCACACCCTCTTTCTTCTCTGTTAGTCACAGATTCCATCCTGAAGGTTGGTGTCCACACTATGCCCAGATCTCTCGGGACAAGACCAAACACTCTGTGCCCTGCAGGAGACAGAACTTCAGACGGCCATGCAAGGGGGGAAGGGTGGACTGGGAATTTGGACTTGTGGGGGAAAATATCTGTTCAATTTTATGCCTGGTGGGATGGTGTCTAGGTTCATAAGTGAGACCTCCCTGGAGAAAGAGACCTGGTGTTTAGCAGCTCTCTCCAGGTAAAATGAGAAGTCTTTTTTCCCTGCTCACTCACAGATAGCCTTGGGGGAGGGGTCTCCCGTCCTCTAGTCGATAGGCTTTGTACTTGTAATTTGTTTTCTTGACTGCTCTTCCTTGGAGTTACAGCTTGCTGAACTTCTTTCTTGGCTCAGCTCCCTACCTTTAACTTCATGGAGTCCGATTCCATCCAGTTTTTCTCCCTCTCTTCAGGAGCCTCTGCTGAGGGTTGCTACCAGTCGACCATCTTCCCAGAATTCCCTCAGGATCTCAGTTTTTAAGGTTCCTCTGGGGTTCCCTTGGTCAAGAGAGGATCTGTTCAGTTGGTTAGGGGTGTGTAGAATTTTATGTCTAGTTTATATATCCACCTTTGGCTATTGGAAGTAGTGCTGCTATGCATACTTATGCTAGTCAGCTAAGACTGATGTCACAAAATGCTATAAACTGGGTGGCATCCACAATAAACATTTATTTTTCAGCAGTTCTGGAGGCTGAGAAGTCCAAGGTCAAGGCAATGGCATATTTGGTTCATGGAAGGGTCCTCTTCCTAGTTTGCCAATGGCCATTTTCTCTCTGTGTCCTTACATGGTGGAGAGACAGTGAGAGAGAGTGCTCTGCTCCCTGTCTTCTTATGAGGACACTAATTCCATCACGAGGTCCCTATCCTTGTCACGTCTCCTAAAGCTAATTATTCCCCAAAGGCCCTGCTTCCAAACACAGCCATGTTCGGGATCAGAACTTCAGTAAGTGAATTTGGGGGACCTAATTGTTCAGTCCATACAATACTCAGGGGCAGCATTTGGGGGCCTGTTTTTAGTTAGCGTTTCCTCTTGCACATGTTCTTCTATGCCTTGCGGGTCTTATAATTTGGGTACAGTGTTTTTATTTTTGCTGTAGTCTTTTTTCCTTTCAGTTTATCGTTTGACATATTTGCCCCTTCTATGTCATATCTGACCTATTTTGGGGAAATGTGCCTCATCTCCTATTGTGGATCCAAAGCAGTTTCTACTCTTTCCTGCAATAAATCTATGTGCAAGGTTTTTGCTCTTATTCTTTGAGGACCTGTTTTTGTCCTCTTAGGCTTCCAGTTCTGGTTACAGGCCTCAGACCTCTGTGTCCCTGTTTACCCATGAAGACGCCTGGTGTTGGCGCATAGGTGTGATGTTCCAGTTGCTGGCTGTGTGCCACTGACCTGGTGCTGGGGGGACCTCTGATTGGGATACTCCTGGTCTGTGGTACATCTGTGTGCAGCTTTTTTTGGCTGACACACTTTTTCTGTTTTTTGCTCACCATCCATTTCTGACAAGTGATAAGGTGGATGTGGGTCCTGTGGAACCCGAGGCCTGCTTCCAGGTGGTGGAGGCCACGTGCCCCGGAATGAAGTTAGTCTGGTCATCAGGTTAGTCAGCACCAGGCTGGTTGCTCCCTAGGAGCCGTAGATTTGGGATGGATGAGGATCCAAATTTATTGATTAGATGTAGAAACTTGGCCTTGGGGTGCTTACGTGGCTTGGATGGGATCCATGAAGGCTTTGTGTGGGGGCAGTCTGTGGGATCAGGATGTCTAGGGGGTGCGTGAAGTTCATTGTACCAGTTAGAGAAAGGTACTTCTTCCTCAGCACCCTTTGCTTCTGACAATTAAGTCACAAACTTATCCTAGAAAAAGTGCTACATACCTCCTTGCTGAATATAACTGTGGTCACCTTCAACATGCTCCCCGGGAAGCTGTGCAGCAATGCTAGTGCCTAGCCCACCACTCAAAGCACTTTATCTAGGATGAGCTCATGAACTTCATTGTCTGTTGTACGACAACAGCTCTGGTGGCCGTTCCAGAAAAATAGTTCCAAAATTGCTGGAAGAGTGGGCTGGGTGCTGGCATCTGTGCACAGCATCCCAAGGCAGGTACTTTGAAGGAGACCGTAGTGACAGCCAGCAGTGAGGAAAGCAGCACTTTTTCTGGGACAAGGTCCCAAACTTAATTGTCCCACCCTCATCTCATACATCTTGTGTGAGTCCCAGGCATGGAGGCTACTCCTGGCTGGGACCATGGGATTCATGCTCATTGATCTACTTTTCCTAATTATGTCAGTGTACACCTACACATGAAGAAAATTCAAGCCACACAGTAAAGCTAAAGGAAAAATGTAAAAAAACAGCACATCAGAGGTCCATGGTATCTACTGCCACCTCTATTCCATTGCCCTGTCCCATTCCCTGTTTCCACCCTCACCCAGTTTAATTTTTCAGGATGTTCACTGCTTCCTCTCATGAAGGGGTGCTCTTCCTAACCATACCCGCCCGTCGCCTGTCTTTGGCCAGGCTCTGATAGCCCACGGATAAGTCTGTGCATCTGCAAACTCCATTCTTCTAATAACAGGAAACCCAAGCTTCCTTTAATACTGAGTAGTCCGGTATCCCTGGGGCATGATGCTTTTAGATTTCAGTCTTCCCCTGCTGTGTGATCTTGGGGAAGTCATTTAGCCACTCCAGGTCTCCATCTCTACCTAAAATGAAGAGACTGAACCAAAACACCCACTTCAGGTGAAAGTGAGCAGGAGAGTCGGGCCCAGCTGGAGAACAGGACAGCTTGGGGCAGGCGGGGGAGGCTTGTGCCTGTAGTTAGCAGAGTCTCCTAGGAACCCTCAGAAGCTGATGCAGTGGTTCTCCACCTTCCTAACGCCTCCTAATGCCCCGACCCTTTAATACAGCTCCTCATGTTGTGGTGACCCCCAACCATCAAATTATTTTCGTTGCTACTTCATAACTGTAATTTTGCTACTGTTATGAATCGTAATGTAAATATCTGATATGCAGGATGTATTTTCATTGTTACAAAGGGGTCACGACCCACAGGTTGAGAACTGCTGTATAGAGGAAGGAAAGAGGAAAGAAGGGAAGGGAGAAAGGAAGGAAGGGCGGGATGAGAAAGGGAGGATGAAAAAGGGAGAGAGGGATCAGAGCAGAGTGCCAGAGAATTAACGGCCTGGAGAGTCCATGCTCGTGGTAGACCAACCAGAGATGGGTGGAGAGCTAGCTTCCTTCTCTCTACTCCCGCCTGGTGCTGGGAGAACTTCCATGGGTGCCCCGCACTGTCCCCTGGCCTTGCCCAGAGACACCGAGCCCTGTTTGCTCCCTGTGGTAATGGGCTCTTTGTTGGCATCCCAACCCCCACCCCCTTACAGGCACTTCCCTACTCACCTGCCAGATTAGCTGGGATCACCTCCCCGTACACTATTTGCACTGAATTCATCGCCTGAGGGGCTATTTGTGGGGCAAACTACACTAGGACAGGGACAAATCAACCCAGTGTAACATGTGAATCTTATCTGTATCCCTATTCAAACAAACCATCTGTCTAAAGGCATTTAGGAGCCTACTGGGAAAATGGGACCATCCATGAGATGTTAGATGATGTTAAAGAATTGTTGTTTGATTTTTTTTTTTAGGTATGACAATTATTTCTTGATTATTTTAGAAAGTGCTTATCTCTTAGAGATACATACTGAAGTGTTTACAAATGAAATCCTATGATGCCTGGGATTTGCTTCAAAATAATCCACTGGGGTGGTGGTGATGGGAAACCAGGGAGTGGGGGCCAGGTAAAATGAGGTGGGTTACCACCTCTATAAAACTCCTGCACCACGGGTCATCACAGGGATTAAATTAATTAAAATAGTTAACATGCTTGGAACTGCTCTATATAAGTATTAGCTACTTTTTTTATTCCCTCCCCTTCTTTTGGGAAACCGACAGGGATGCTTTTCGTTCCCGAAGCCATGCTGGGGGAGGGATGTCAAGAAAATCACTTGTGAAAACTGAGATGCCTTCCAGAAAGAAATGCTGTCCTCCACGGCCCTAGGCGGGTAGGAAAGAAGACCCAGGGGGTTCCCCTGACTGCAAAGAAGGTGCAAGTTTGGGAAGCAGCGGGAGAGAAGCCGGGACTGTCCAGGTGGTTCAGGGGTGAAGGGAGATGGGACCAGAAGAGAGGATGGGATTGTAAACCACTGAGGGGGCCATAGGGAGCCACTCGAGGACCCCCACCCGCCACCCTGGAGGAGGGGCCTCAGCAACAGAGCGACTTGGACAAAGCTGCTCGTATCCCAAGTTCCCCACATCACCTGCCCAGCCAGCACCACCACATAAGAAGGGCCACCAGCATGAGAGGGAACCCAGAGAACCAGAGCAAGGCCAGGGACCCCACACCGTCCACGGCGGGAGACACCTAAGAGCTTGCTGATCTTTCACTGTGCTTAGTTTATTTTCTTTTTTTTTATTAAATCATAGCTGTGTGCATTAATGCAATCATGGGGTACAATGTGCTGGTTTTATGCACAATTTGAAATGTTTTCATCAAACTGGGTTAACATAGCCTTCATGGTATTTTCTTAGTTATTGTGTGAAGACATTTGTATTCTGGTGGTGCCTGTGGCTCAAAGGAGTAGGGCGCCGGCTCCATATGCCAGAGGTGGCAGGTTCAAACCCAGCCCTGGCCAAAAACCGCAAAAAAAAAAAAAGACATTTGTATTCTATATTTAGTAAGTTTCACATATACCCTTCAAAGATGCACTGTAGGTGTGGTCCCACCAATTACCCTCCTTCCACCCACCCTCTCCTCTCCCTTTTCCCATAATCTTGGGCTAAAATTGGGGTTATAGCCTTCATATGAAAACTATAAATTAGCTTCATAGTAGGGCTGAGTGCATCGGATCCTTTTTCTTCCATTCTCGAGATACTTTGCTAAGAAGAATTACTGTGCTTCTCGATGTCTTCCCCTTCCCGACCCACAGCCTCAGGCCTGGCTTCCTCCCCTCATCTTCAGCCTCTCCTTTTTGGACACTTCATCAGGTTCACCTCCTCTTTCAATCCTTCCCTGACTCTGCCACCCCAGTCCTCTCCCGTCTCACTCTTTTCTTCAATGCTGGAGGTTTATAAAGCACATCTCTACCCGTCGCCTCATTGCTCCCACTTCCTCACTGCACATCACTGTCGACCCACTGTAATCTACCCTGTGGACCTACTCAGTTACCATCACCAGCGTCTTGCTGAAAACACCAGTCCAGCAGGCGTTTGTGTCCTGTCTCTTTTGGCACCTTTGCTCCGCTTTGCATTTTGACCTCCTCCTCCAAGCACCTCCTACTGTGGTTCCCACCGCACCGCTCTGCTGGTTAAACCCTGAGCTCTCCATCCACTACATTTGCATGTTCTGGCCTCTCTCAATCTGACCACCTCTTTAAAAACAGTGCTCATTCTTTACGTGTTTTTTGTTTCTAGTCCTTATCTTAAACATTGTTATTAAATTTTAAGCCTTTCAAATTCTGTGAAGGTAAAAGGTGGAAACCTAGTAAACACATGTATATGAATTAAAAAAAAAAAGAAAAACAAGGAATGTGTTTAGTGTAGAGTTCCTATCTATAGCTTAAGATAAGCTTAAGCTAATTAATTATATTATTCCCTTTTTCAAATTTTTTTGCTTATTTTTCTCCGTTTGATCTGTCAGTTTCAGAAACAGCTATAATAAAATCTACAACTGCAAAAATAAATAAATAAATAAAAATAATAAAAACAGCGCTCACTAGGAGTCGGCTCCTGGTCCTCCTGATTCACTCTGTCTGTACTTTGTGAGTGATGTCTTTGTTTTCATGGTGACCCAGGTGACCTGTTGATAATTCCCCAGCCTACACTTCTGACCCCTGACATTTCCACTTTAGATAGCCCGTCTGGACTTCTTTGCTTGGATGTCTCCTGCATCTGCTTTGGTGTTTGACATTGTGTTTTTCTTCTTTTAAAAGATTCTATTTGTACCTTTTCATCCCTCCAAGTGCTAGAAACTATAAAACCAAACTTAATCTTTGGGCAAAGAGCTCTGGAGCTTGACTAATCCTGGCTCCTCTCCTGTGTCGTGGCGGAGTGAGGTTGTGCAAGTAATCTCAATTTCCTGTCTCTTAGTTTCTGGAAAATAAACATACTTGCCTTAAGGGATTGATGTGAAGATGAAATTGGGTAATAAAGGCAAAACTGTCCGGACAAGGGCTCAACATATAGTAACTTCCACTAGAGGCCGTGTGTTGTTATTGTTGCCAGTATTCTATTCATCATTCATTTAAGATTCCTGAGTGGCTGCAGGGGCACGTGGTATTCTGCTAGGTAGTCACTACACACCCACATCTGGCCCAAGGCCCATATGTTCTGTAGACTTTTACCTCCTCAATGTTATGAAATATGTCCTACCCCTTCTCACACCACCGTCACTCCCCATGGTGGGGCCTCACTGCTTGTCTCATCCATTGCCAGCTTTCCTACTCGCATTTCCTCCCCTTCCAGGCCATCTTCCACACTGCTGCCAGGGGGTGGCTTCCTAAAAGACAAATCCGATGGTCATACCATACTAAAAATCCTTCAGTGGCCCTTCAGGATAAACTGGTACTGCTTCCCTTTGGCTGGCAAGTCCACCTGTGTCTGCTGGCTTAGCTCCGGCCACCTGGAGCCTTTTGGCAGCTTCCACACCATGCCCTGCTGGGCTACCCCTTTGGACCTCACCCATGTTCTTCCTTCTGCTGAAATACGCTTCCCCTTCCCCCATTGTCCATTTTTGCCTTTTCTTCCTTCAAGACTCTGTTGAAACATCACCTGCTGCTTGAGGAATTTTTACCTAAATTCTGGTTTTCTTCCTGCCTGCCTCTCCCCACCCTACCCTGTGGCTACCGCATCAACAATCAGCTGGACTTTCCTGTCCTGCTCCCTTTCCAGGGGTCTTGCCCTAGTTCATGTGTCAAGTGTCAGCAGAAATGAGATGCATGTGATGTGTGTCCCTACAGGACATAGGTTCTAGCAAAATACTGAGCCAATTCCAATCCTCACAGAGATCCAAGCCAACTCAAGGACAGAGAGGTCATTCACCTAAAGAGATGTTTACCCAGGGCCTCATGTGTGTGCCAGACACCGCACTAGGCCTGGAGATTCCACGACTAATAGTGAAATTAACACAGAGTCGTGAGCAGTGAGAGTTGTACCAACTGCAACCTTGAGTAAATGATCGCTGATGTTTTAACCAGTGCCCCTGTGACCTGGGTGGAGTGTACAGGATCCCACTGGAACTCGGGGCTTCAGAACAAAAGATGTGCAGCAACTATACAGCAGGGCCCGGGCACAGAATGAGGAGATTTGAGTAAAATCCTAGAAAATGGACTTAGAACCCAGAGTCTGGCAACTCCCAGATATTTAAGATGTGTTATTTAGAAAAAGGGACTGGTCTGCTGAAGAATTGACACACGAAACAGGACGAGGTCCCACTGAGAAGAACAGAGGAAGGATGTCCCGTTGACACGGTAGCCGTTTGGACAAACGCCCGCTCCGACAGTCATTCCGCAGAGAGCAAAGAGTGCCCATGCTCCGGGTTTAGCTCCTAATCTTCACCACTAACATGGAGCTTGACTGTGTTTCAGTTCCCAGTGTTTTATGGGGTAACTACAGCTGTTCTTATGGTAATTAACTTGCCCTTAATGAGGTGAGGCATTCGGGACTGTGGGATAAAGAAATAAATTATACACGGTGCTAATGCGTCTGTATTGGATGTAGTGGTATAATGATGTGTCCTGATGGTGGTGAGCCTTGCAGGCATGTTCGCACCTGTGCTTCGTCACGTTGGCCTTTTGTGCCTCTGCTCCCTGACCTTTCCTTTGCTGGCCACCTGCTGACCTCTCACACTAGGCTGGAGCTTATAGGTGAAGCTCTGGCCCCACACATTGTGAAGGCCCCACACAGGGTGCAGGCCCCACATACTGGCATGGTCCAAATCTCCCTCCATGTTTGATCAAATACCTGACCAGGGGCACAAAGCCTGGCTTCTTGAGTGCCTGTCTGAGGGCGGGAGGCTGGAGCTCAGAATGCTGGGTCTTCAGCTCCCCTATGGGGAACCTTAGCCAATGGGAGACCAACAGGAGAGTGCCAGGCAGATGGGTTTCCCTCCTTCCTCCCTTTTTCTGTCCTTCCCTGGAAATATTAGCATTTTTTTTATGAATTTGGATGAATTCCTCCTATATGCAACAAGAGGCTTATGTGACCAGAGACTTGAAGGCACCTAACTTGTATTTCCTCTAGGAGCCATGGTTCTGCATTTGCTAATTCAGTGTTTGGGGTGATTTCACAGAACATAACTGTGGCTAATGAAAACCTGTTGTATTTTGGTCTCCATTTCAGAGGCTGTGAGGGATCCAAGGTTGTATGAGACACAACTGCTGTAATCAAGTAGCTCAAGCTAAATGCATGTACTTCTAAAAATATAACCCTCTGTAAGCTACAATAGGGCACTAAAATATACAGACCTGTAGGTGAGAACTTTTATACCTCTTGGCTTTTCTGTTTGATGTTCTGAGTTGTTTCAGTTTTAAGTTAATCACGTATTTCATTTTTCGTCTATGTTCATGGAAGAAATTTTATAAAAAGAGAAAAAACTCATTCACATTTCATGATCATATATCGTTACTCTTAATATTGGGTATATATTCAAAGTGATTACTTTATGCCTGTGAAAATATTAAAATGATACATACTGGTTTCTAACTAGCTTTTAGCATTTAGTATATTATGACCGTATTTCTATGCTAATAAATAAAGATGTACATCAAAATTTTTAGTGGCTGCAGAACATGGGTGTATTATTATTTATTTAAATCGTTTCTTATTGTTGGATATTAAAGTTGTTACCAAATTTTCACTAATAATAATAAGTAAAATTTATTGATTGCTTACTGTGTCAGATGATACATTTAAGATGTTTGCTATTATTTCATCTAAGCCTTTCAACAACCCGGAGGCAGGTAGGTATTGTTTTTTTTCTTATTTTATAGATGAGAAGACTGAGGTACGAAATAATAAACCTGAGGTAAATAATAAGTGTTGGAGCTTGAAGACCAGTCCTGGCAATCGGACTTCACACTTTGTGCTCCTAACTAGAATAATGGACAGTCAGTGACAATGTGCTACTATTTTTGACAATTTCCTGGAAGAAAAATAGCCTGGAAGTAAAGTTGCTGAGTCATCATTACTTATGTTAAAGACTTTTGTTATGCATTGCCAAGTTATTTCTGGAAAAATTTCCCCTCCACCAGTACACTATTCATACATCTTGATTGACACCAGGCCCCACATAGTATTGAAGTATTTTAAAATTATTTTATTTGTCATTTCTTTAATTAATTGTGAAGTGAAACTTTTTTACATTCTCGTTTACACTTTAGGTTCTTTTAGGAATCACCTCTTTACTTACATTGTGGTGTTTGTCTCTTATTGATTTCTGAGAATTCTTTATACATGTCATGTATGATTGTCCAATTGTTGCAAATAATTTTCCCTTGCCATTTGAAACTTCGATAGTTTTTTCTCTTTTTATGTTTTTGTGGCATATGACTTGCAAACATAACACTGCATAGAATATAAATGTACAGTTGATCATATAATTATGGAGTTAGTAACCGTACCACCACCAGTTCAAGCTGGAGAATCCAGCTTCCCAAAGTCCCCTCCCCATGTGACCCGTCCTGACATGGTCGCTTCCCAATAGAATGTGACAGGAATAAAGAGACACTGCTTCCCAGACTGGGTTATAAAAGGCTGCAGCTTCCATTTTGGGCTCACTCACTCTTTTAGGAAAAACCAGTTGCCATGTCTTGAAGATGGACAGGAAGCCCTGTGCAGAGGCCCAGCCCCACTGGGGACCCGAGGCCCTCAGTCCAAAAGCTCTCGGGGCCAGGCTCACACCTGTAATCCCAGCACTGTGGGAGGCTGAGGCAGGAGGATGGCTTGAGCTCAGCAGATTGAGACCAACCCGAGCAAGAGTGAGACCTGTCTCTACTAAAGATAGAAAAATTAGCCAGGCATTGTGTTGAGTGTCTGTAGTCCCAGCTACCCAGGAGCCTGAGGTGGGAGGATTGTTTGAGGGAGTTTGAAGTTGCTGTGAGGTAGGCTGAGGCTATTGCACTCTAGCCTACAGGATAGAGTCTTGCTGTGTCCTTCTAAAAAGAAAGGCTTTCAGAGAACTGAGGCCAACTAAAGGAGCTGGGAGATGGATCCTCCATCCCTCAGATGGAGGCCGGCCCACAACTTCACTAAATGCTCCTGAGCCAGAATCACCCAGCTAAGCTGCTGCTTCCTGGGTTACTGAGCCTCATAAACTGTGTGAGACAATAAATGTTTGCTGTTTTAAGCTTCTGCGTTTGGGGGTAATTTGTTGCACAGTAATAGACAACTATTACTCTGTAATAGTTGGTGTAACTAGCCTGACTTTCTGATGTAATACTCTGATGTAACTAGCCTGAAATTTTCTAGCGATTTCTTTGTTTATAATGATGATGTTATCACCAATGTGTATGCATCTCTAAAGATAGCGTAGTTTTGCATGCTTTTGTTGCTTTTTATCAATGGCATCATACTCTATTGTTAAATTGGGTCTTACCTTGATATCGTGCATGTTAAGTTTATCCATGTAGCCACATGTAGTTGGAGTTCATCCTATTTACAATTTGGAAATCCGTTATACAAACACATCACTTATTTAGGTATCTGTTCTGCTCCTAATAGTCTGGATGTGTTTCTGGGTGCACCAGCCATAGGTTTTTCTCAGTTGACCTTGTGGTATGACAGGTTGGTTAAGGCACATAGATATCTTTACTTTCTCTTGAACTTCACCTGGTAATGCCAAACTTTGCCAAGTATTATCAGATGATAGCAATTTATACTCCAACCTGCAGGGTGTGAGAGTTCCCTTAGTTTCACAGCCACAGCAACCCTTGGTAGTATCAGACATTCTGGTTTTGCCCATCTGGTGAATATATATCAGGGGTATCTCATACGGGATTTTAATTTATACTCCCTGCAGGCCAAGAGGTTAAGCACTCTTTTGTTTATTTATCGGCCACTTGAATTTGCTTTTTAGTGACATGCTTGGCCTAGTATTTTATCTGTTTTTTAAAATTACTAGTCTTTGTCTTATTTATTTGTAGCAGTTCTTTATATATTCGGAATGCAAGCCCTTTGTTATTATAAATGGTATGTATAACTTCTACTTGGTGGCTTGGCTTTTTACTCTAAAGTCTGGTAAGAAATTAATGTAGTAGGGCTTATTGATCTTTTCCCATTTTTTAAGCATGTAGTTTTTTTTTTTGTTTTTTTTTTTTGAGACAGAGCCTCAAGCTGTTACCCTGGATAGAGTGCCATGGCATCACAGCAATGATGCCTCCAATTCCTGGGCTCAAGCGAGTCTCCTACCTCTGCCTCCCAAGTAGCTGGGACTACAGGCACCCGCCACAACGCCTGGCCATTTTTTGGTTGCAGCCGACATTTTTGTTTGGTGGGCCGGGGCCGGATTCAAACCCGCCAGCTTAGGTGTACGTGGCTGGCGCCTTAGCCCGTTGAGCCACAGGCACCAAACCGGTTTTTTTTTTTTTTTTTTTAATAAAATCATAGCTGTGTACATTAATGCAATCATGGGGTACAATGTGCTGGTTTTATATACAATTTGAAATATTTTCATCAAACTGGTTAACATAGCCTTCTTAGTTATTGTGTTCAGACATTTATATTCTGCATTTAGTAAGTTTCACAAGGATGTAGTTTTTGTAGTCAGTTTTCTCCGTCTTTCCCATTGTATTATAGTTTCATGTTTAGAAAGGCCTTCTGACTCTAAGATTAAACAAATATTCAGCTGCATATGGTGGTTTTATTATTGTGGTTTTTTAAAAAAACATTTAAACCATTTGTTTATCAGAAATTTTTTTGAAGTGATGGTTATAACGATTCCCCCCCCCCGCCCCCGAATGTTATGAATATGTTTAGCAAGTGTTCTGAGTAATCTGGCCTCTCCTTATAGTAAATGGTATCCCACCTGCTGGCTCCACTTCCGAACTTTCTATTTTGTGCCTTGCTCTTCCTTTTGCCCCCTACTTTTATTTTTATTTATTTAAAAAAATTTGTTTTTTTGAGACAGAGTCTTAAGCTGTCACCCTGGGTAAAGTGCCGCGGCGTCACAGCTCACAGCAACTGCCAACTCTTGGGCTTAAGCGATGCTCTTGCCTCAGCCTCCCAAGTAGCTGGGACTACAGGTGCCCTCCACAACACTCGGATATTTTTGTTGTTGTTGTTGTTGTTGCAGTTGTCATTGTTGTTTAGCAGGCCCAGGCTGGGTTCAAACCTGCCAGCCTGGGTGTTTGTGGCTGGCCCCCGACCCACTGAGCTACGGGTGCTGCCAGCCCCTAGTTTTAGCCCTGAGCTACCTCCTCAGCTCCATGGTGCGTCTGTGCGAGGACACACCCCTGTCCATTCTTCTTTTTTTCCAGCATCTTCCTGACATTTTTTACTTTTTTGTTTTCTCCATAGAGCTTTGTGACCCCTTTAATATTAATATGAGGATTAGGACTGGGGTTGTGTCACAGATTTATTTGTGGAAAAACTGACTTGTTTGGAGTAAATGAATCTTCCCATTTGGCATGTGGCGTGTCCTGGGATTTACTTTTGGCTCTTTTGTTGTCCCCCAGTCAAATTTGGTAGGTTTTATTTCAATATAGGTCTGAGAAGTTTTTCTTTCAGTATTCTAAGTCTTAAATATTTTTTGTTGCTGGTGTGACTGGCCCTTTTGTCCTGTGAGATTTTTAACACACAGGTTTTCAAACCCCTACTTACCTTCAGGGATAAGAACTTCTGAAAGGCTGACGACCATCTCATCTCTGCTCCTATTTACCATAATAGGTTTTATTTATAAAAATCATTCTCCTTTGCTAACCAGAACATATAATTGACCTGACTGGTTATTATTGAGATTTGAAAACCTATTTTTATATATACTTCATTTTTATTTATTTTTATTTTTATTAAATCATAATTGTTTACATTAGTACACAATCATGGGCCACAAGGTGCTGACTTCATATACAATCTGAAATATTTTCATCGAACTGTTTAACATAGCCTTCATGGGATATTCTTAATCACTATATGAAGACATTTGTATTCTACATTTAGTAAGTTTTACCTATACCCTTCTAAGATGCACCGTAGGTGTGATCCCACCAATTGCCCTCCCTCCACCCATCCTCCCCCTCCCCTCCCCTCCCCTCCTTTGCCCTTTTCCCCATATTCTTGTGCTATAATTGGGTTTTAGCCTTCATATGAAAGCTATAAATTAGCTTCATAGTAGGGCTGAGTACATTGGATACTTTTTCTTCCATTCTTTTTTTTTTTAATTATCAGTCCATTCTTTTTTTTTTTTAATAATCAGTTTTGTATTTTTTAATGGTGTGGTTTTTCTGTTTTATTCCTTTTTTAAATTTTTATTACATCATAATTGTGTACATTAGTGCAATCATGGGCCACAATGTGCTGACTTCATATACAATCTGAAATATTTTCATTGAACTATTTAACATAGCCTTCATGGCCTTTTAATCACTATATGAAGACATTTGTATTCTACATTTAGTAATTTTCACTTCTTAATTTTCCCCACTGCAATACTATGAATGTCACTGTATTAGTGTCCTATGGCTGCAGTAACAATTCCTGAAAACTTGATTATTTAAAATGAAAGAAATTTAATTCTCATATAGTTATGGAGGCCAGAAGTGCAAAATCAGTTTCACTAAGCCAAAAATCAAAGTGTCTTCTCTATAACAGTATCTTTGGAAATTCCAGGGAAACATTTCTTCTTTGCCTCTTCTAGCTCTGGTGGCTGCCAGCATTTCTTTGCTGTGGCTGCATCACCCTAATATCTGCCTTTATGGTATCACCATCACCTCATTTTCTTCATGTTCGACTCTCCCTCTTCTTCCCTCTGATAAGCATATTTGTAATTGCATTTAGGGCCCAGCTGGATTATCCAGGATAATATTCTTCCCATCAATATTTTTAGTATCTTCAAAGGCTTGCTTTTTCATGTGCCATAGAAGACAGCAATATATATCTTGGTTCCTTCAGGCTCCTATAAAAATACCATTGACTGGGTGGCTTATTCTCCCAGTTCTGGAGGCTGGGAAGTTCAAGATCGAGCTGCTAACAGATTCTCTGCCTGGTGAAGATCCTTTTCCTGGTTCATGGCCGGCACCTTTTTTTTTTTTTTTTTTCACTATGTCCTCACATGGTGGAAAGGGCTAGCTACTTCCCTGGGGCCTCCTTTATAAGGGCATTAATCCCTCATGACCCAATCACCTCTCAAAAGGGTCCACCTTCTAACACTTTTATCTTGGGGTTAAAATTTCAATGTGTGAATTTTGCGGGGACACAATTATTCAGACCAGGGCAATAGCATTTATTGATTCCAGGGATAGGAGCTGGATATCTATTTTTTCCCCCTCAATAACACATTTTTATTGTGGTACAACACATTGGATACTTGCTTTTCCATTCTTATGATATTTTACTAGCAAAAAATTTACTATCAATTGTTTTAAGTATAAAGTTCGGTGAGTTCAGTGGAATAAAATACCTTCACATCTCAATGACCTCTTTTGAAGAAATACAAAACATAACATTCATATGGAATATCAGGTGCCCCGCAACAGTCATACCAATCTTAGAAAAGAAAAAAAAAAGATGGTGGACTTACACTTCCTAATTTTAAAACCTACTACTATTTCTAAAGCTACAGTAATAAAAAAGTATGGCATTGGCCTAAGGACAGACATACAGACAAATGAAATAGAACTTTTATATCTAGGAACATCCATTAAAAAAAACCCTTACATATATGGTCAAACAATTCTCAGCAAGGGTACCAAGACCACTCTGTGGAAAAAGGACAGTAGTTTTACATAATGAGGCTGGGAAAACAAGAGAGCCATATAAAGAAAAAATGAATTGATACCGTCCCTAACACCATAACACCATATACCATACCTTACCTAACACCTAACACCATATACAAATATATACCAAGTCCGGGACTTTTCTTTTGATTTTTTTCATTTTGATTAAATCCCCTTGCCAGTAATAGGTCTATTAGGATTTCTATTTCTTCATGATTAATCTTGGTAGGTTTTATATTTCTGGGAATTTGTCTATTTAATTTAGCTTATCAAATTTATTGCTGGACAGTTGTTTGCAGTACCCTCATAATGCTTTTTGTTTCCATAGCATTGGTTATAATGCCCCCCCTTTCATTTCTGATTTTTCTCTTAGTCAATCTAGCTAAAGGTTTATCAATTTCAATTTTCTTAGTCTTTTCGAAGAACCATGTTTTGGTTTTGTTGGTTTTTCTCTACTATTTTTCTATTCTCTATTTCATTTCTCTCTGCTTTAATCGTGATGATTTTCTTCCTTCCGTTACTTTGGATTCAGTTTTTTCCTTTTTTTTCAGTTCCTTACGTTCTAAAGTAAAGTCATTAATTTGAAGTCCTTCCTTCTTTTTTTTTTTTCAGTTTTTGGCCGGGGCCAGGTTTGAACCCCCCACCTCCAGTAATGGGTTTGGTGCCCTACTCCTTTGAGCCACTAGCACCGCCCACTTTCTTTCCTTTTTAAACAGAGACAAAGTCTCGCTCTCACTCAGGCTGAAGTTCAGCGGCATCCTCATGAGTAGCTGGAACTACAATCAGGCACACCATGACTAGCTAATTTTTACTTTATTTTATTTTTTATAGAGATGAGGTCTTGTTACGTTGCTCAGGCTGGTCTCAAACTCCTGGCCTCAAACAGTCCTGCTACCTTGACCTCCCAAAATGCTGGAATTAAAGGCATGAGCCACCATGCTGGTCCACTTTCTTCTTTTTTAATGTAAAAGCCTATAGTTTTACATTTCCCCATTAGAGCCGTATTTTCTGTGTCCTGTAAGTTTGGGTATGTTGAGTTTTCATTTTTATTTATATCCAGTTTTTTTTTTTTTTATTTCAGATTAATATGAGGGTACAAACAATTGGGTTACATTGTTTGTACTTGTCAGGCAAAGTCCAAGTTGCAGGTGAGCCCTAAGCCCAGGGAGTGTGCTATGCACCCTTACATTGTACCAGTTAAGTGAGACTTTACCAATTCCCCTCCTTCCTCCCCTCTTTCTTCTCCCTCACTCCCCCTCAACTTGAATTTAATCATGTTTCTCTTTCATGTGAGTGTATAGTTGTTCTTCTCTTGTTTTTGTATGAGTATTGAGTACATTGGATATTTGCTTGTCCATTCTTTTGGAAAATGTTCTTCAACTCCATCCAAGTTAATACAAAAGATATAAAGTCTCCATTTTTTTATGGCTGAATAGTATTCCTTGGTATACATATGCCACAGTTTATTAATCTATTCATGTGCTGTTGGGCATTTAGGTTGATTGCACATCTCGGCGATTATGAATTGCACTGCTACAAATATTCTAATGCAAATGTCTTTATTGTAAAATTCTTTTTGTTCAAATATGGCAGATACCTACTAATGGGACTGTAGGAGCAAATGGAAGGTGTACATTTTTTTTTGGCCAGGGCTGGTCACCACCTCCAGCATATGGGGCTGGCGCCTTAGTCCTTTGAGCCACAGGCGCCACCCTGGGAGGTCTACTTTTAGCTCTTTGAGGATTCTTCATACTTCTCTCAAAAGTGTCTGTGTTAGTTTCTAATCCCACCTACAGGATAAAAGTGTTCCCTCCTCTCCACTTTCATGCCAGCATCTGCAACTTTGGGACTTTGTGATATGGGCTATTCTCACTGGTGTTAGGTACTATCTCAAGGTAGTTTTGATTTGCATTCTCTGATGATTAGGGATGATAAGTATTTTTTCATGTGTTTGTTGGCCATTCATCTGTCTTCTTCAGCTAAGGTTCTGTTCATGTCTCTTGCTCATTTATAAATGGGTCATTTTTTCCTGTTGATTAATTTGAATTCTTTATAGATTCTAATTATCAGCCCTTTGTCATATTTATAGCAAATATCTTTCTTCTCCCATTCTGAAGGTTGAATGTCTTCTCTAGTTGTTCTGCCCTTAGTTTTGCAGAAACTTTTTAATTTGATCATATCCCATTTATTTGTTTTTGGTGTTGCAGCAATTGCCAAAATGTTCTTCACCATAAAATCTTTTCCCAGGCCAATTTTGTCAAGAGTTTCTCCCACACTTTCATCTAGGGTTTTTACTGTTTTGTGTCTTAAATTTAAATCTTTTATCTAGCAAGCATCAATTTTTTTAAGTGGTGAGAGGAGCAGGTCCAGTTTCAGTCTTCAACATGTGGCTAACCAGTTCTCCCAGCACTATTTTTTAAATCGGGATTCTTTTCTCCATTGTTTTCAGATATTTTTAAAATTTCTCTTATGATTTCTTTTTCATTGATTCATTGGTTATTTAAGAGGGTGTTGGTTCAGTTCCATAAATTTGTGAATTTTCCAGTGTTCCTCCTGTTACTGATTTCTGACTTCATCAGTGTGTGGTCATAGAGGTATTTTGTATAATATCTAACTTTTAGAAATATGGATAGATTTAGGGATAGAGGATCACTACTGAGTCAACCACATCTGCTAATTTCTATCTAGTATTTTAAGCCAAAACATAGAATCCTCCTTGGTCATTCACCTTTTTTATTACCCTAATATGATACATCAGCAAATCCCACTGGTTATTCAGAGCTATTACTTTCTTTGCATATACACTGTGACTTTCAACAAACCACTCCCTATTACATAATCTTATCCTTGAATTTTTTGTTTATAGTCTTTGCTTTTACATTGCCAATGTCCACTGTTAATTCTTGAAGACATTTTGTCTGCAATAAGTAAAACAGAGTCTGGCACACAGACATCATAGATTTTTCTGAGTGAATTTTTTTTTTTTTATGAGCAGATGCTTCATACTTGCTTAATGCTTAGTATAGGCCAGTGAATTACATATACCCATTAAAGATATCCTCACAATACCTTCATGAAGTAGGCACTGCTAATTTCCCAATCCTCAAAATTAGGCAATAGAGGAACAAAGACTAAATTTCCTGCCTGGTGTCACATCTAAAAAGCAGTGATCTTAAATTTGAACCCAGAGAGTCTGGCCATGGCATCTGGGTTCTCAGACTGTGAAACATGCAGCTTCTTTTTAATTTTTCCTCTTTTAAAACTCATTGTCTTCCACGCAGCATTTATGTTTTTAAGGTAGATATCATATTTGAACACATTTTCCTGTAATGTCCCCCCCACAACCTCTTTTTTCCCCTTTTAAACAAGTTTGACCAACTTATTATATGGACCTAACTCAGAAGGACAAGGATCACAAAATGACTTTTTTCTTTTCTAATTGCTGCTGCTAATTCTGCCAAATCTCATCCTCTTTCTCTGCTGCAGACCTCTCAACATAAGTCCCCAGACACTTACTAAAAGACCATTCAATTTAACACTTGAATCACATATCTGTCTCAAGTGTCTGGTCTTAATTATTGTCAGTTCTCCTTGTTTATAGCATTAAGTCTAAGCTAACAGGGTCTTTTTCTGATATAAAGAAACAGCATCTATTCTCCTAAATGGTGTGAATGCTACTTGGAGATTAAATCAATACTGCTAATACTAATATGTTAGCATGCTTATTCAAGAGCCAGCAGTTTCCTCATTTGCTGACTCAGAAAAATAATTACCCTGATAAATTGGTGGAAAACTGCAAGAATGGAGGAAAAGTGACCACTTGTATAAACTTGTCAAGAGAATAAAAATGGGAAAATTCAATGGTTTCAGAGAAGAGAAAGGACTTGAACTATTAGAACTTGTTGAAAAATGGATGTGAGTGTTGATAGAAATTCAAGGATGACTTCTAGGTATCTGGCAAATAGGAGTGATATATACTGAAATGGAACACCTGGATGAAGGGAAGTTGGGAGGAAAAAATATGACACCATTTTAAAATCCTAGATTTCAAGCCCTGCCAAATGGATACATATGATAAATCACATGTCCTAAAGGCTCCTTTGGGCATAGGAAGGAAGTCATTGGAAATTTCCACCAGAAATGGCTTGAGAAAAGTGAAAGGAAAATAGAACATTTCCAAATTGATCATTCCTACACAAATGACCTTGTCTACGGCAAACCGTATTTCCTACTACTGGAAGCATTTAGTCCTCTCCCAACACAATTCTTCTTTTTTCTTTACTTTCTTGGAACTGTGTTCTTACAATAAATTATTATCTGCTATTCTAAAGATTACGGCAGTGTTGTTTTGTTAATAATTTATCAAAAAGCCTAAAAGACTACTTCAGATAAACCTGTGTTATCCTTACAAAATCATTATAGCTTATGATTTTTTTTAAATCTCAAAAATGGCCAGGCCTGATGGCACATGGCTGTAGTCTTAGATACTTGGAAGGCTGAGGCAAGAGGATCACTTGAGCCTAGAAGTTCCCAGCTGCAGGGAGCTCTGATCCTGCCAGCACACTGCAGCCTGTGTGACAGAACAAAATCTCTTCTTAAAAGAAAAATAAATAAATAAATAAAATGAAAAATAAAAACCATCTCACCGAGGTTGCAGGAGTCAACTTACCTTCCACGCACTGTAGTCTGCATACACAGTGGACAGATCTCTTACTAAGAACAATTTAAAATGAGCAAAATGTAATAGAAAAAACCCACTTCAATAATTGACCTCTTATTTCAGTCACTTTGGGCTACTATAACAAAGTACCATAGAGTGAGTGGATTATAAAGAAAAGGAATTTATTTTTCACAGTTCTGGAAATCTGAGCTGAGGGTGCCGGCATCGCTGGGCTCTGCCGAGGGCCCCCTTCTGGGCTACAGACGGCCGACTTCTAGCTGTGTCCTCACATGACGGAGAGAGAGGAAGCAAACTCTCCTGGGACCTTTATGAGAACACTAATCCCATTCATAAGGATTTCACTCTCATGACCTCATCTAATCCTAATTACCTCCCAGAGATCCCACCTCGTAATACTATCACGTTAGGGGGTAGGGTTTCAAAATGTGAATTTTGAGGGGACACCAGCATTTACTCCATAATATATCTGAACTGGAAAGAAATTAAGGAATTTTTAGATGCCAAAACCAGAGTGAAAACAGGAAGCCAGAATATTAGGCTGACTCTGAAGATCCACTTATGCGTAATCCTGGTAACCAAGTTCAGACTTTGCAAATCCCAAAGATTCTATGGACAGAAAACAAAGCCTAAGGCCTTTGTAAAGTGGGAACTCTTATAGGACAGCCCTGGATAAAGCAAGAACTCCAAAGGAATGTAAGTTCAGCTTGAAGGGGAGAGAGAAATGAATCTGCACCATAAAAGGAGAAAGAAAGAAAATGTGTCTGTGTTAACTTTAGCATTAATATTAGATGGAGATTAAAAAAAATCCCTGAGAATCTGTAAAGCACAGCAAAACAAACCCTCGTATGTATTTGCAGCACCAAATTACCTTAACTACGAAGTCCCAAATCCTCAAGAAGTTTATTTTAAGTTGGGTACCAAGGTGGCTGATCTATGCAAATGTAAGTCCTTTTTGAAAGAATGCATCTTCAAATCAGGCCTCAAAAAAAAAAAATCTATAAATTTCAACAGATATAATTTAGTAGTAAACAAAAATCAGACAATGCAAAAGGAAATAGACTTCATGAGCAAAATACAATAAAAACGATAAAGAGCAGAATGAGATGTATAAATTTGTGTCATATGCAGAGAATATAAAAATAATTATGGCTAAAATGTTTAAACATATAAAATTGGGATTTAAAACTAAGAGTAAAGATGAAGGCCAGGTGTGTGGTGGCTCATGCCTATAATCCTAGCACTCTGGGAGGCTGAGGCAGGAGGATTGCTTGAAGTCAGGAGTTCGAGACCAGACTGAGCAAAGTGAGACCCCCGTCTCTACTTAAAAATTGAAAAATTAGTCAGATATGGTGGCATGTCCCTATAGTCCCAGCTACTCCCAGAAGTTTGAAGTTGCTATGACTGACCATGGCACTCTAGCTTGGATGATGGAGCAAAACTCCGTCTCTAACAAAAAAAATGAATAAAAGTATGACTATAAAACTGGCCAGGCACATTTTTTAAAGAAACAAATATAACTTTTGGAAATGTAACTTAAAATAATCAATTGAAACTACAAAGAAAATAAAAGAAAGATATGGCAAGTAAGAAGAAAAGAACACAAAATGAGATGGCATAAATGAATCAAAAGATTATAATTTTAATAAATACTTAAAGTCTAAAATCTGTAGTTAAATGACAAAAATTGTCAGATTAAATTTTGAAAATAATCCAGACATATCATGTTCAAAATAGACAATACATGAAACATAAGATTCAGAATACTGGACATTAAAGAATGGAGAACTCTTCCAGAAGAACACATACAATCGGCTCGGCGCCTGTGGCTCAACAGGCTAAGGCGCCGGCCACGTATACCTGAGCTGGTGGGTTCAAATCCAGCCCAGGCCTGCCAAACAACAAAGACGGCTGCAACCAAAAAACGGCCGGGTGTTGTGGCGGGCACCTGTAGTCCCAGCTACTTGGGAGGTGGAGGCAGGAGACTCACTTGAGCCCAAGAATTGGAGGTTGCTGTGAGCTGTGATGCCACAGCACTCTATCCAGGGTGACAGCTTGAGGCGCTGTCTAAAAAAAAGAAAAAAAGGAAAGAAAAACACATACAATAATGATGATGAAGAATGTAAGTCAATTTTCACTTGAAAGAAAAAAAAAAAGACTTGAGATTTGTGAAAGCCATAAAATAATTACAAAAAAACCTCAATTCATCAAAAAGGTATTACAATTTTAAAATTATATGAACTCAGGAATATAGCTCCAAAACTATAAAGGAAAAAAAAGTGAAGAAAAATTGACAAATTCATCATCATAGTGAGAAATTAAACACAAAGTTATAAAGTCAACTGACTTCAATCAAAGTATTGAGGTAATAAATGGGGAAAACTATATTCTAAAGAAATCGTGCTAAAACAACTACATATTTATATAGAAAACAAAAAGAGAAAAGGAACCTTGCCCCCACCCTCACATTATAAACAGAAATTACCACCAAATAGATTAGGGATCTAAACAAAAACACTAAAACTCTAAAACATAAACCAAAAGCAAAATCTTCATTACCTTGTGGTAACTAATGATTCTTTACTACTTTTCAAAATTACTAAGCCTGAAAAAAAAGATATATTGTATTGAACTAGTAATACTATTTCCCTTTGAACGACACCATTGAAAAAATAAAAATGATGAAATCCACAGTTTCAGAGAAAATATTTGTAATAAACTAATTTTCAAACATAAACTATAGTTTCAAGCTCAGTGCCCATAGCACAGTGGTTACAGTGCCAGCCCCATACACCGAGGCTAGTGGGTTCGAACCCGGCCCAGGCGAACTAAAACACTACAACACAAAAGAGCCAGGCGTTGTGGCGGGCGCCTATAGTCCCAGCTACTTGGGAGGCTGAAGCAGGAGAATCGCTTAAGCCCAAGAGTTGGAGGTTGCTGTGAACTGTGACACCACAGCTCTCTACCCAGGGCAACATAATGAAACTCTGTCTCAAAACAACAACAACAAAAAAAAAAACCCTATAGTTTCATAGAAAACATTTCCAACAAATGTATATATTAAAAAGTAATTTTCTTGAATATTTAATAGATATAAATAAATATTCTTTTTTTTTTAATTGTTTGACTCCGCAAAAATCAGAGGCAGTAGTGGATAGCCAACCCATCCCTATGGTCCTCTGAGTGAAGACAAGCCAGCTTTGCTATATGATGGATCAAAATCCCACTGCCTAAGGCTCCAAGCAGTGAGAGGAACAGCCATCAAATAAATAAATATTCTTAATTGACTGGACACAGTAAAATGAACATATTTATTACCCATCCTAATAGAAATAACTTTTTTTGTATATCGGAAGTAACCTGTGCCCTCCTTTTCTATCTTTAGTATATCTTGTGTCAGACCCATAGTAATTTTACTTAGATGTTTACATATTAAAGTTTTATTTATGGGCAGATTTTAAATTCCAACTTTTCAAATTTCTCTTATCAAATTTATTGGCTTAAAATTATCTATAATATTTCCTTATCACATAAGATCTATAAGAACAATATTACATGTCTTATTTCTGTATTTTAAATTTTTGGCCTTGTATTTTTTTAATCAGGCAAACTGGACTTTTATCATTTATATAATCTTTTCAGATAACCAACTTTCGGTATGATTGTTTGTTTCTACATATGTTTTAAACACAAAAATCATTTTGCTTTAGTCAATGACACTATAAATAATTTTAATAGGAAGACATATTTTATTTTTTATACATTTGTCTGTGTCCAATATTTGTCTTTCCTTCATTTAAAATGCCCGTTTCTATCACGAACCATTTCATTGCAGCCTGAAGAACATCCTTTGACAGTTATGGTAGAGGCAAATTTTACAAATTTTCTTCGAAAATAAATTTATTTTGCATTTGTATCTGAAGGATGTTTTCACTGGCTACAGAATTCTAAATGTTTTTTTTTTTAATTTGGTTTTATTTTTACCTCTCTAAATGTGATATTTCATTGTCCTCTGGCTTGTATTAGTTCAGAAGGTATATCTAGTGAACTCTTAAGTCTTTTTACATCTCTACATAATATGCCTTTTTGTCTCTGGACATCGTAAACATTCTTATCCCTATCATTAGGTTTCAGCATTTGATAATTACTATCATCTCTAATATTCTTGGATCTCAATTTATTGACTGATTTTTCCCCCTTATCATGACAGGTCACAATTTCTGACTTATACCTAGTACTTTTTGGTTGCTCACGGGACACTATTACATGACATTGGTGAATGGAGGTATCTTACTGCTGAGTTTTATTGTGCTGGACCGTTAACTTGCAGATCAGCTAGAATTCTTGAGACTTTTTAAAATCTTTGATAGGGTAGATGCAAAGCAGCCTTTGCTGTGGAACTAGTTTAACCTTATTTCTCATGTATCGTCTTTCTAGGTCCTCCCCTAAAGACCGTGTGCAGTAAGGTCTCCCTACTCTGATCGTACAGAACTCCTGTGTCTTCCATTCCTACCTGTGTGGGCTCCAGAGGTTGTAAAATTTAGAGGCCCCAGGTTCTTGCTCTTTTTCAGCTCTGAGGAGTTATGCCTACTTGTTTGTGGTTTAACATTCCCCCTAGGCTCAAAGGAACCATTTGGCAGATTACGGGAGGTTTACTTTGGTGTAGCTCGTTCTTCTCCAGTCTGCCACAAGATAGATCCCACCTGGTTCAGTCAATTTGAATGCCATTCTCTGTGTCTGCATCTCACTGAAGCCCTCATCATCTGTCCTCTGTGTGCGTTTTCCCTCCTGGGAGGGGTGTGGTACATATCTTCAGGCAGAAAGCCAAGCAATTTTAGAGATTATAACATTTGTTCTCTTAGGGATCATAGTTCTCTGCTGTCAATTATACAATGTCCGAGAACATTGTTGAGTTTCTCTTTGTTTATGGGGTCACAGCTAATATGGTTTCAGTTACTCAGTGATAGCCAGAAACAGGATTTCTAAGAGCACATTTTGTAAATTAATTAATAAAAACAAAACCAAAAAAAATTTTGCATAAACAATGCACTGATTCTTCATCTGAGGTTGCTGTTAAGCTAAAACATTCTGTAAATTTGAAAACATATGTGGGTACCATTTTCTAGGGGGATACAGAATATCACAAATAACGATTGAGTCTACTTTTCATACTCAAGGGTTTTTTGAAAGGCATTTTTAGTGGATATTTTCAGGAAATATTTCTTTATAATCATATCCTGAAAATGTATTGAAACACAGGGGGAAAAAATGGGATCATACTGCCCACAGTACAGATTTATGCCAAAAAGATTCCTCAAACTACTTAATAGATGTTTCAGAAATACTTTACCTTTTAGGCAAAATTATTAATTATTATTTTATCAATTTAGCATTATCTAAAATACACCCATGTGTAACTAATAAGTAAATGAAAAAGCCTTCAAGTTTAATAGCAATAAAGCAAGAGATCTCTTATAAAAATAATATATCGTTTAAAACTTCACTTCTGATGTTTCTTCTCAACCAATTTTTTTTTTTTTGCAGTTTTTGGCCAGGGCTGGGTTTGAACCCGCCACCTCCAGCATATGGGGTCGGCACCCTACTCCTTTGAGCCACAGGGGCCACCCTCAACCAATGTCTTTTTGATAGTTTTACCATCCCATTATTTACCACCTAAACCCACCTGCTTTCTCACCCCAGAATCCTGAAATCAACCAGGACAACCAAATCATCACCATTTGTATCAATTTTACTCTTGAATATGCCTTAATATTGTTGTTCAATACCTTAATCCAAGCCAGCATTACTTTCAGTTGGACTACAGCATTAGCATTGTATCCTATCTAAATTTACCCTACAACAATCCATTTCTCACGTAATATTTTTCAAGAATTTTCATTTTTCTCTTTTTCTTTTTCTTTAGGAAAACTCTGAGAATACTAACAAAGCTTATAAGGTCTGGCTGTATCTAGCCTCTTCTTTTCGTGATTTGCATCAGCAAGTTTGGCTTCCTGCACACTCGTCTCCTGATCAAGCTGCAGTGAACTCTCAGAGCTTTTCCATTTGTAGCCCCCTCAGTCTTGATGCTTCTTTTTCTGCTTCCCTTATTTCCTCTAGCTAACTTCCTCAGGAAGCAGTGTCTTGCAGGCAGGCCTTTATTAACTCCTGCACACAAGTGTCAGCCGGTTATCACGAGTGACATGACTTGTTCAATGCCTGGTTGGTTCTCCACTTAAATGATGAGTTCCGTGAGGGCAGAGAACATACATGTTGCTCATTTTGTGGTTTCCATAACGTAGAGTCCTACCTGAGTTCTAGCTGATACTTGATAATTTATTATTCTATCTTGATTAAGTGTTAGATGAGAAAAGTTTCTGTCAAGGAGGGGTTCGGAAATGGGTATCCTTTGTTACAGTTACAGGAGCAGGAAGAGAAGCAACCTTTATGAAAATCAGATCATAATTTTCATAATCAAAATTGATGAAAATCATCAATTTTTCACACTCTTTAAATATTTATTTGCCTCTGTAATTCCAAATTTTAGGTGTGTTATTCAAGTGAAATGCTCAGACATACACATAGTTAGTGTAGAGTTTATTTAAGCATTATTTATAATACAAAAACTTAGAAATCCTCAAACATCCAATAAATAAATGGCGGTTGCCTTAATAATTAGCAAGATTTGTCAGCTTAAGTTATCAAATTATTTTCATATAATTTTGATATAAAAGCTTCTAGTGAATCTTCACGTACCTGTATGTGCAAAGAGAAATAACAGTTTAAATTTAAGAAGAAGAAAAAAGCTTTCAGAGGAAAATCAAAAGAACGCCTTATTTTAAAATGATAGCCATACCATTTCACTTCCATGTCATGAATCTTATTTAAATAATAGTGATCAGCTCATAAAAGAAAGAAATATATATATGTATACAACGTTATTCTGCAAAATCCTGATGGTTATTTAAGGATAAGAAGTAGTATCTATCTTTCGTTCTTATTAACAGCTAATCACAATGGGAAGATGTTAAAAGATCCTGAGTCTGTTTAAAACCAACATGTTTTCTTTGAATTGTTTTGTAATGCATATAACTCTGCCATTTTAATCTGTTAGTTAACATATTGTTTAATGATGCTTCTTTAATGACGTACTTTCCCCAATGCACATAAGAGATACAGAGTATGCATTAGATGTAAGACCAGTTTTCAGGGTGTTCATTGGATCCCTGGAGAGACAAAGCAGATATGCATAGCCTTGGCATAATCATGTATATAGAGCAAATGACTATGGGCCAAAATAAAGGGTACAGACACCAAATGTCCAGGGAAGTTGAGGGAGGCAAAGATGAATGTGGCTGGAGACAGTTTCAGGATAAAAGATTTTGGGCAATTTGCCATGACTGTGAACTTTTCCCGAAAAGAGATGCCTCATGTTTTACATCAGAGGCCTGATGAGGTATCTCATGGCTGTACTCTTTGGGGGACGGAGGCTGGAGGATTGCTTGAGCTCACAAGTTTGAGACCAGCCTGAGCAAGAGATAAACACATTTATTTGTTTATTTTTCTACTAAAAATATAAAAAGTAGCTGGGCATTGTGGTGTGTGTCTATAGTCCCAGCTACTCGGGAGGCTGTGGCAAGAGGATCGCTTGAGCCCAAAAGACGGAGGTTACTTTGAGTTATGATGGCACCATGGCACTCTTCCCAGGGCAGCAGAATGACACTCTGTCTCAAAAAAAAAAAAAAAATTACATCAGAGAATACAAACCATTACTTTATAAATGAATGGAATCCTTTTAACAAAGCAATGTAAAGTGGATATTGACCAATGATGCTGACTTGGTAATACTCATTATATTTTTGAACCTCTTTGTAGCTCTCCGTGATGCTGGCAAACAGTCTATTAATAGTGACTGGAAGATTGAACACTCTGGAACCTTCAATTTAGCTGGAACCACCGTTCATTATGTAAGACGAGGCCTCTGGGAGAAGATCTATGCCAAAGGTCCTACTACAACACCTTTACATCTCCTGGTATGAGGGAATGAATTCACAGCACTGCATAATGGACTTCCCAAGGCTAATGACATTCCAACTTCAGCTTTTCTAATCTTTTTTGCAAACTTAAATTGGAAATTTAAGTAAAAGACATTTAAAATTATTTAGTAAATTAAGTTTTAGGGTTTTAAAAAAGTGTGTTGTAAATCATAATAGCTAAGAACAGAAACTATTATAAGAGGGACAAGACATTTTACAGAATTCACAGACTCAAAGTACAGATGCATTATTAGGGAATCCTAAGAAACCTCTTTTTCCTAAAAGCATACATTTACTAACCAGAGTTATGTCTATAAAAAGAGTTCTATGAAAGGGCCATTGTCTGAATCTGCATAAAAATCCTTTGATGAAATGTTATTTTGCCAGACGGAAATAATTTGATAAACACATCCAGCCATGCTCCCAATTACTCTATTAACATTTTTTTACTAGGTTAATGTATTCCTACAAAAAAATTATGAAAATTTGAATGTGTGAAATGATAAGATTTGTACTATGTAGTAAAGGGTTAGGTATAAGTTATATAGAGTTTAGAGGAAAAGTGATTTCTGATTGGGCTATGGGACTCTGTCCAGGCTGGTCACGGGTCCATGTGGCCCTTTTTACCTTGACCATGGGGTTAGTGCTAATGGCACAGGAGCCAGGAGACCGAACACAGCTGGAGAGGGTTTTCCATCCTGGCACAAAGTCTAAAATGCAGGCTCTTCAGCACTCCCTTAAGTACACATATAAAACAACTCTCAAACACAACAAATTGACTGTTTCTTTGGAGCTTGGTGTGCCACATTATTTAATATCACCACACAATTTAAGACAAATTTGTTGTGTTGCTAGACTAGGAGCCAGAGGTTCACATCACGTATTGGCCCATTTGCTTCTTATTTTAAATAACATTCGATATTCAATGTTATATTGCAGGTCCTTGAATGTGCCTGCAAATTACCTGGGGTGCTTGTAACAGTGCACATTCTGATCTATTTGGTTTGGGTGAGACCTGAGATCTGTTTCTAAACATCTTTCACCTGGTGCTATTGCTAGGGGTCCAAGCATGACAGTTTAGAATACAAAGTTTTACCTAACTATAACTGATAGGTTTTACCAGCAGGAATAAAGGGAGCAGGGTGAGTGGTGTGCAAACCTTCTATTCTAAGTCTTAATAATATGCACCATTCATTGAGCACTAAGAATCAAAAGCTGTCCAAAAGTGCTTTAATTCATTACACATTTAATCCTCTCGATAATTATGTGTAATTTTAATGGTATATTATTACACCATTTTACAGATTAAAATGTACTAAGTATGAGAAAAGTGAAGCAATGTGCCCAGTGTTGTCCAGTAAGTTCCTAGCTATGGATAAACCAGATGTTGTTCACTCCCCTGTGCTACTGTCTGATTAAAGCTTAGATCCAAGTTCATTATACCAAAATGCGTTATATCGTCTACATCCATACAGTATGAATAATCATTTTGTGCCTCTCACAAAATTCCTTCAGATCCTCTTATTTCATTTCAGCTGGAAATGGCACCTTGTGCCTTCTGCCATTTAGAGAGAGAGAAATGACTAAGCATACAGCATGTGAGCAACATTGGCTCATTCCATGAATGGATCACTTATAATAACAATATTTTTATCAGCAAACATATTTTAATGATTGTGTTACCAAAAAAGTACCATCATGCTATCTGCCTTACATACTGTAACCTACCTTTTTTGATGGAATAAGACCAAGGCATTTTTTTTTTTTTTTTTTTTTTTTACTGAGCTCCTAATTTAAAATCTTAAAACAGTAAATGTGAGACCTTGGTGTTGGTCAGAGAGAATTTCCTTGCTGCAGAATCCTTAATCTGACTGGTAATTACCAAGGTTTTTCCTGGAAGCGTGAAGCGTAATTAAGGTCAGTGAACTATGTCTAAAAGAAGGCATCTATGTGACCTGGATTTATTCAGTAATCCAAGGGAAACTGTACTTCTAAGATACTTTCTTTAATGACTATTACAGACTGAGAGCTGGTACTGAATTCTGAAAGGCAGTACCTTCTGCTCCCGTGCTCCAGCGCATGCCGCTTCACTCCAGCTCAGTCACACTTTCCTTTCGGAAGCATACTGCCAAACTCAAATGGTTTAAGCAAAAGCTAATGGTTTTGTAGCCAGTGACTCTATTTTAAGCAACATTAGATGTTCAAGGACAATTGAAAGTTCTATCAATGAAAAGGTAATTTATTAGGAAAAATAGACACATTTTTATATAATTAAGTTGGCAAACAGATGTTATATATATGTTCATTGTACCAATTTAAAAACTGTATAATAGACCGGTTATAACCATAAACAAAGTACATCATTAAAAAAATCTCATTTAAACTCTCTTTAAACTTACTAGGCTAAAAGTTGCTTATAATTGGCAACATCAAATCTTACTTTGGCTTTTAAAAGATATTTAAGCCAAAGTAAGCACGGTGATGTATTTAGAATTAATACCCAGTATGCTATGCCTTTGTGAACTTAAAAGCTATTATTTCTGTTATTGATATAGTTGTTTTGTAAAGTCAGAACACTAGTTCCCCAGTCCATCAAAATATATCTTAGTGGTTCTGTTAATATGTTGAACAAAACCTTGAGACAAAGAAATAAGGAAAATACAATAGAAATGTTGAGACACTTAACCTTGGGCCCAGTTAAAGTTTATTTCATGGAGTATTAACTCTACATACAGGTTAATTATTGAACAAAGTCCCTCAGTAATTTTGTAAAATTTAAAAATTTAGGTCCAAATACTTTTTAGTATCACATGGTATTATATAGATCGTTTCCATAGATCCTCAGATCCATGTAAGTGGTATATTTCAAGGACAAGTTTGATACATTTTCTGGAAATGGATTTATAAAGAAATAAATATTCTTATCACTCTTTTTTTATACATATATCCCTGCATGCATAAGTGGCCATGATGATCCAGTTCTGATCTTAGCACTGGGTACCAGCCAAGAATAAAAAGAGACAGATAGAGTTCCTCCTTCTACTTCAGTCCAGTGTAGCCCAAACTTTTCGATCCTTTGTTTTACTGAACTATTTACAAGGATGCATGTAACTGTATGGTTATTAAATTAATATTTCTTAAAGCTTTATTTCAATGCAAATTTATTTTCAAATGTAGTAATCTTTACTGCAAATGTAAAATCAGTAATCTTGCCAAAGTAAAGGTTAAACATAAACACACATGCAGTGAAATTCTCATCCTTCAGTTGGCTTAGAAGTTCTCCGTCCTTAAGGAGTGGAATGTTCCCCACAGTCTGAGTCTTCCATTCTTGTCCTCTGTTGACTCGGAGTCTTTCTGTCCACCTGTCCTTTTTACATGAGTGGAAAGTCTACACTTCACATTATATCATGGGTCATACACTGACATTAGATAGGACACATTCTTGCCACCACTCCTCCCCACCCCCTACAAAGTTATTCATGTACCGGGCTTTGGGAAACTTTCTAGTCCATCAGATTGAAAGAAAATGATTTGTTATCTCTGATCTCACTCAAATGAGCTTTCCTTCATGACGTCTTTAGTGCAGGGGTGAGTATGCAGCTCTTAATTTTTCAAAAGCATGGCAGTATCAACATTTATAAGTGATGTCACATCGCACCTGTAGCCTGGCTACTTGGGAGGCTGAGGTGGAAGGATTGCTTTAGCACAGGCGCTGGAGGTTATTGTGAACTATGATCTCACTCTGCACAGCTGCCTGGGCAACAGAGTGAAACCCTGTTCAAAAAAAAAAAAAGAAGAAGAAGAAGAAGGAGACAAAAAGAAGAAGAAGTATATGTCAGCAACAACAAAAACTCACAAGCACTACGCAATATGTATTTTAAAGTGTCAGTACCCTTATTTCTGTGCTTCACATGGAATGTACTCTTGTTTGATCCATGTGCCTTGATCATTTTTAATACTATAGGTGCTCCTGTTTCAGGATCAGAACTATGGTCTTCACTATGAATACACTATCCCATTGGATCCTCTCCCAGAGAACCAGAGCGCTAAAGCACCTGAGCCCCTTTTCATGTGGACACACACAGGCTGGGAAGATTGCGATGCTACGTGTGGAGGAGGTAAAGCATTTTAAAATACTTTTCTTTCCAAAACATCATTTGTTTTCTGGTTTACCATTGATAATTAAGACAGATTCCAAATTCCTACTCCACAAATTCAAAATCCATAAAAGATCAGAAACCCAAAGTTTAGTATGTGGTGGCTAAACACCTGAACTACTTTGTGGCCCAGTTTTCCTCTGAATGGCTATGCTCTGCATTACAGTAGTGAGTCTCCCACAGGCACCCAAATTCCTATTCCTCTTCTCCACCCATCCTGCACCTGTGCCACAGCCCTGCTTCACGTTCTCTACCCAAATGAAAAATGAAAACACAAATAGAAGCAAACACTTTCAGAATGAAAATGTACACAGTACAATTTTCTCTCTAATGTAACTCAGATGAGATTCTTAGGTGTGTGTCAAATCCAGCAGATGCGTCCCCACCTCATGATGATGGTGGGTGATGGAGGAGTGAAGTGAGAGGCCAACAGCCCACCGGTGGCATTGAACCACAGCCAGTAAAGTCTTGTTACAATAAAAGCTCTAGACAGGACATTCTTGCCCAGTGAATTCTATTATCCTTATTTTTATTTATCTTTTTTTTTTTTTTTTTGCCTTCTGCAATTGTATAATAGAAGCTGTATCAGAAGCACTATATTTTGCTATGGTTAATGAACACTCACGTTTTTGGCCCAAATTTACAGAAAAATGCTCCTCAAAAAAGTGGCTGACTCTTGACGGGTAGAGGCACATCTGGAGAGGGCTAATTCCCCCTGGTAAACATGTAGATCACGCAGTCCTCCCACAGCCGCTCCCTCTGAAGGCTGCCCCGTCCTTCTGTCCCGGAAGCTCTTCTGTTTGCACCGTGTCAGGGCAAGGCTGAGTTGGGCACATGTGTGGCTGGCAGATTAAGAGCTTCTGAGCCTGCTGAGCCCAGAAGCAGGCAAGTGGGTCCCTGGAGCCTGCACAGGACTCCCATGTCACCTCTACATGGCTGGGACTCAGGTCTGCAATTGTCCCTACATAGCATCAACTCACCTGTACAGCTGCACTACCGCCCTCTCCCTGGAGGTCACTTTGGCCCCTCCCATTCAGAACCTGGATGCGCCTGGACAGGAACCCTGAGCACCTGTTGGGCTCAGGTGGGAGGGCGTGGCCACCCCAGGAGGCCCTTTGGGCTTCCCCATTCTTGAGCCATACTCCCCATGTATAATGGGTATTTTTCCCTCAAAAATTTAGACAATAATGCATGCATTATACACAGCAAAATATAGTTAAAAATAGAGAATTTTTCAGTTTTCAGTTTGAAAAAGCAAATTGTTCAGGGTTAAAAATTTTTCCCAAAACCACGTTAATTAATTACTAAAATATGTTTTACAATGGTTAACCTGAAGGAATAGAAGTTGACTATAATGTCTTTTATTATAGTTTCAGAGTCAGAAGGAATATGAGGTTTTCTTCAACATGACTTCTTAATTGTCAGTATGGTGACAAAAGAGATAAAGTGACTTCCTGAGGTCACGTGGTCCACTGAGGTGGAGCCAGGATTCGAACCCTTGACTCTTGAGTTCAAGTCATCTGTCCTCATCACTCTGCCTTCAAGAGCAGCTCAGGAGTCTTAATGTCGTTTTTTTCTACAAAATAAAACATGTGCCCTAGAGATTACTTAGGATTTATTTGAATTTAAAACATGTTTTATTGTATTCTACTAAATAATAAGAGTTTAGATATGTTCTTATTTTCATTAAAAATGGCCAATTTTGTACAATAGTCATTCTAATAATACACAACTCCTGTGCTTAAATAGACCTTAACTTCTAACTCTATCCTGTTGTGTCCAGTCAACAATTTCCAATTATCTCTGAATATGTTAATAGAGTTCACACTTATTTCAATGCCAAAATATTTCTAGGCCTTTCAATATCATTTTTTTTTTGCAGTCCATAAATAAAATGGATGGACAATATTTCAAGAATCACATCATTTCTAACTTCATGTGATTGATTTTATAGCCAGAAAGAGCTTTGTAATCTTTCAGCATATTCATGAATTAAATGAGATAAGTTCAAAGCACAGAACATTGGAAACAGATTAATGCAAAATTTATCTTCAAGAACAAAGAATAATAATAATAGCACTGTTTTACTTCATAGAAATATATTAAATAATAACAAAGAATGACAGGGAAGTATAAAATTTCAGTGTCTGAGCTGTTATTTTTCTAATTTGTAAAATACTGTATTTCCATTACTCTAATGGAAAGACACCCAGTGTTGTCCAGCTAAATTTTTATTGTCATGAGTTTTCCATAAGTATCACAAACTAAGTTTTAAAATGGTAAATCAGGCCGGGCATGGCTCATGCCTTGTAATCCTAGCATTCTGGGAGGCAGAGGCAGGAGGATCCCTTGACCTCAAGAGTTTGAGACCAGCCTGAGAAAAAGCAAGACCCCATCTCTACTAAAAATAGATACATTTAGGGGCCGGTCACAGTGGTTCATGCCTGTAATCCTAGCACTCTGGGACGCCCAGGCTGGTGGACAGCCTGAGCTCACAGGTTCACGACCAGCCTGAGCCAGAGTGAAACCTCAACTCTAAAAATAGCCAGGTGTTGTGGCAGGCGCCTGTACTCCCAGCTACTTGGGAGGCTGAGGCAAGAGAATTGCTTGAGCCCAAGAGTTGGAGTTCCTGTGAGCTGTGTGACACTACGGCATTCAATCAAGGATGACAGAGTGAGACTCTGTCTCAATAAAATAAAAAAATAAATAAAAATAGAAAAATTAGCCCGGCATGGTGGTGGGCGCCAGTAGTCCCACCTTTTCAGGAGGCTGAGGCAGGAGGAATGCTTGAGCCCTTGAGCCCAGGAATTTGAGGTTGCTGTGAGCTACACTGAGGCCATGGCACTCTAGCCCAGGAGACAGAGCTAGAATATGTCTCAAAAAAAATGGTAAATCAAACTAAATTTATTATGAACTCATATTAATTTATTAATGTCAGTTATTTTGAGATATGAAAAGCCTAACATATGAACATTTTCTTTTAAAAGGAATATTATCTTAACATGTCTAATAAAGGCTGGTGATAGCGAGCACATTTTTCTTGAGTTCATCCTGAGTTATCGTACAACTTTTCATCACTTATTAGGGTCTAAAGATAATTCTTACAAAATGTGAGTCATTTTGAGCATTACCATTGTCCTTTTACTTTTAAGCATCTTAAAACAAATTTGTAAAATAAATGTTTACTTTGCATTAGATTTCTGAAGCATCTAAAATATATTTGAAGACATTAAAGACCTGTTTTAGCTTATCTTGGTTTTCGGAGGCATCAGAGCTGTATCGTTCCGTAATATCAGAGGGGTGTGTGCGGAGTCAGCCCCAGCTGTGTTACTCTAGTTCTGGTATTTGTGCTGCTCTCCTGGCTAGATGAATGAAACAGAATGGGCACCCCAAAGTTCAATAACTCCTTTGGAAGTAAATGAAGAGTTAAACACAATTTTAGGAAATCCTAAATAGATTCAATTTGAAAGGGGAACAAAAGCCAGTATTTCACATTCTTTACCTTAATCCAAATCTGTCTCACTTGAACCTGTCATGCCTGTAGTGTGATTTTATGGGATCCTCTGGGCACCATTTTCCTTGTCCATATCCAGATTGTAAGGAGTTATCCAAGCCTTTGGGACCAAGTTCAGGACAGTATCTTTGTATATTAACACTTATACTTTTTAAAACCCTCTACAACAGTGCTTCTCAACCTTCCTAATGCCGTGACCCTTTAATACATTTCCTCACGTTGTGGTGACCCCCAACCCTAAAATTATTTTCATAAAATAATTTAATTTAAAAATTTTGAATGTTCAATAAAATGTTATGGTTGGGGAGTCACCACAACATGAGGAACTGTATTAAAGGGTCACGGCATAAGGAAGGTTGAGAATCACTGTTCTAAAATATACTTAACAGGAAAGAATATTTTTAAGGGTATAGTTTGTTCTCTTTTTCTATTTTATAGGTACTGTGCTTATATCAAAATAAATGCTATTTGCCAAGGAAAATGAACCAGAATATATTTACTTTCCATTTCTTCTCTGCATTATTTTATTTCAATAATATTCAATGAAATTTTGTATTCCTTTTTCTTAATAGACTAAAAACACGTTACATTAGCATAAACTCTATATAAACTTGATTTTCAAAAACCTAAATTATAATGCATCAACTGGATTTTTCATTGATAGGTATTCCCCATAATTGCTCATTTAGTTTGCAAAGGACTTTTTCCCCATTTTAGGAAGCATAATATTGAAATGAACCTCTAAGTACACAAAATACTAAGGGCTTGAATTAGATGCTTATAGTTCACTCATGCATTCCTTTACAAATACTGTGTACCCTCTATTGCTGGTGGTCTGAAGATGAATGATTCTTGCTTTTAGAGAACTCACAGTCCATCTAGTTGGGGGGAGCGATCAGATAATAATAAATCAGGAGATATAGGAGATACAGATGCCTTCCAGGGATATATGTAAGTGCAAAGGCAGTGGGATTAGTGATGTTTTATTATTAGGATATAAAATATGGGGCATGAGGTGTGATTTGAGCTAAAAGGTAAGAAGAAAGCCAGTTCATGAAGGTTCTTGGCTGTTATATAGCACCCCAGTTACATTTAACTTGAAAATTATTAAATCCCATTAAAATATGTGTATGCATAGAAATGGCAAGGTCAGATTAGATTAGATATTGGGTGTTGAGAACAGTGCAAAATTGTTTTCATTTAAAGAAAAAGTGAAATAAGCATTTTTACGCCAAACCTACATCTTGAAGGAATAATATTTTATAGAAATGTCAAGGGGATGGCTAAGAACTTAGTGGCGTGAAATGATTATAGAAGTTGTCAAAATCAAATAAACATATGCATAAAAAAATAATCAGCCTTTTACAAAGCTCTCAGAAATGCTCAGGAAAAAGTCCTTCTTCCTCATTAATGTTTATTTACTTCTGGTTTTCATGCTACTTGGCCACTATTAGTTCATTAGAAAATTAGTAAGTAAAATTTTTAAAAGAAAATTATGCAGCCTTGAAGAAAGATGGAGACTTTACCTCTTTCATGTTTACATGGATGGAGCTGGAACATATTCTTCTTAGCAAAGTATCTCAAGAATGGAAGAAAAAGTATCCAAGGTACACACCCCTACTATGAAGCAAATTTATAGCTTTCATGAGAAGGCTACAACCCAATTATAGCACAAGAAGTCGGGGAAACGGGAAAGGGAAGGAAGAGGAGGGGGAGGGTAGGTGGAGAGAGGGCGAAGGGTGGGATCACACTTATGGTGCATCTTAGAAGGGTCAGGTGAAACTTACTACATGCAGAACACAAATGTTTTCACACAATAAATGAAAAAATCCCATGAAGCTTGTGTCGAACAGTTGGATGAAAATATTTCAGATTGTATATGAAGCCCGCACACTGTACCCCATGATTACACTAATGTACACAGCTATGATTCAATAAAAAAAAGAAAAAAAAAGAAAATTATAGACACAAATTTATACATATAGTATATATATAGTATATGTGTATGTATGTAGGTATATAGAGAGAGACTTTGTCCTACAGAGTTCAATAATTTAAAAATTTTGAATGTTCGATAATTTATAAAGCAGTTCAATTATGCATATTAAAACACTGAACCCACCCCCAAGAATGTGTTTCAACATTTACGATGCAAATTCTACAAATGTGATCTTCTTGGATAGAATATAGTTTTATATAAAAAATATCCATTTTGTGAGTTAAATACAGAGCATTAAAGGAGTATCACCTCACCCATGAGACTGAAAAAGAAGATTCACTTAATATAATTCTTAGTCTTTGTTAAATTTCTTCAAAGTAAAGAAAATAAGATAAAGTAAAACTTCTTCAAAGTTAGTAAACAAAATTTACCTTTCATTTTCAGATTTTGCTGTTTGGTAAAGGGATGATTACATAACAGTTATTTTATTTATTTTTGTCCTCTTAATTTTTTTATCAAATCATAACCATGTACATTAATGCATTTATGGGGTACAGTGTGCTGATTTTATATACAATTTGGAATGCTTACATCAAAACCCCCAAACAGATTTCCCCAAACTGATTTAATGGGAATGACCCGGAGGTGAAGGTCATCACTATAAAGCGAGTAACCCCTGCCAGCAGCCTGCAGCCCCCGTGGCCAGTCAGGCAGAAGGCCAGTTGCTTCATCATTTTCTGTGTGTCCCCAGGTTCCACGATGCTGGATTCATTGTAGATACTGCTGTTGGAAGCAAGAGTGGAAATTTCCTGTGTTGGCTGGGACATTAAAATATATAAAAGAAAAACTCAGTAACATTTCCATATGACTTTAAGATATTAGTTATCTTTTCATAGACATGATATATCTGTAGCTGAGCAATACATTTTTTTCTCCTGATTCTATTGATTTATTCAATGAAATTTTCTAAAAAGTAAGTCTAAGCTTCTCCTACCTGCCAAACAACTTACATTGCGAGTGTCTTTGCTTCAATGGAAATGGAAATGTCCCAAGTCTTACTCACGAGCCTTCATAATTTTTTAGAGCACCACTAACATGTACCCAAAACAAGGCTAATACCTGTAACCCTTTTGTTGTATCAATACTTCAAAGATTTTCTTTTCCAAAGCTCAATATGTTAGCTCTGGGCTAATGTAACTCACATTAGCTATTTTCTGAGGAAAGAAAAATAATGTGTTAAAACTAGCCCTGAGTTATTTATCCGGAGACTACTTATATGTTCAGTAAAAGTGTTCTGACTGTTGTCTATTTGTCATTTTTGTGTGTTATAGTTGGCAAGATGCCGCCATTTAAATTAGTTTCACTCAACTACACCGAATTTGTAAAAAAGGCTTCCAATTAGACTTTAACACTAACATTTGTATTTCCTAAGAGTTACATTTATTTAAATCCTATTTTTAGCTGTGCATAATAATCATATAGAAATAACACTTGTGCATGCCAGCATTATATTGTACATACTATCTGTGACACGTTTACCAAGCCGTAAAGGAGCCCCTGAAGCATAGGAATCTAGGGGGAAGCCGACCCGAAATCTGTTCCAAATATTTACATTTAGGTAACTCCTACCGTGAAAGGTATGTTTCTTTATGTGAAAAATGAATGAGTCATTTCTTTTTCCCTAGCAGTTTATTGTTTGAAGTCAGTGTGTGTTTGAGCACGGGTGTGATGAAGGCTAATGGGATAGGAGTGCTGCGGACTGAGCCGCTGCCTTCAGCTAGGTGATTTGCACACCACGCAAAGTCTGTGGTGTGCAAATTTGTTGAGCTGGGTATCCTGCTCCAAGGCTGCCCCTTTGTGAAGAAGGAGTACTCTTTTCTAATTCATCTGCCTCCGAGGCAATGCTTTTCCGCTCATCTGTCTATCCTGAGGGCACCTTTCAAGCTACGCTGGTTATAGGAGGTGAACTTTCTCCCACTCAAGGGAAAGGACATGTTACCTACCTGACACTGAATTGTCTGTATTGGTCCCCCCACAGGATGAATTGCAGCCCACCAGTACTATGATGTGTGAGCTAGCAGAGAGCTGGGGCATGCCTGTTTGTGAAAGGTTTCTCCAGACAAAAATCAGGATATAAACCTATAAAATTTACATTATCTTGTCAGAGGGAGAGGGGGAGAGAGTGAAAGAAAGTGGAGAAAGAGAGGGAGAAAAGAGATCAGAGAGACAGATGGCAGCGTGCCATCCCAAGGGAAGAGGAGGGAAATGCCAGCGCTGAGGCCAGGGGGCTCGCTACTTCTAAAAGGGGGTTGTGAATGGGTGGGGTACAGTCAAGGAACTGCTGTATCCACTTCTTCCTTTCTTCTCGATGGGACGTAGTTAATAAAAACTGAAGCTGAGCCAAAGGTCAAAGTTCCCGAGTGGCGTCTCTACCTCGCTTTGGGGAGACCAGAGTATTGGGATTCTTGCAGGAGATATAACTCTGTCCTCAAGATATGACTGAAGCCTGTGGTTCCTTTTCTAGCTGTTTACTCAGGAACTCTGTAAAGCAGAGTCTCGACAACCAATTTTGAAAGAAGAAGATTTCTTTCTCTTTTCCGTCTGTTCAGCTGGTTCAGAAGCTGTGTGAAACACAACTCCCGTGGGGTGCCTGCTAGGGGGAGGCCCCATGGGATAGATCTTTAGCTGTTAATAGGAAATTGCAGGATTAGGTTTTTCCTGTTAATTTTTGTAGGACCACCCCATTTCCAGAAAGGGAATAATTTAGTTGCCATTGTGCAACCTCTGTTAAAAGATAGAACTAAAGATCTGAATGGTTTTAATAGCATGACAAGCAATAATCACTGACATGATTTTTATTTAATCCACACATGGATAGAGGTGTAGGCACGTTTTATGCTGCAAACTGTACTCCAAGCTGTTGAGAAGCAAATTAAGGAAAGAGCCTAAGCCTGTAGCTATTTGTTTGCCTTCTACTTGGCTACCCTCACTGTCTCTTCCCTCCCACTCTCACAGCCAATTGTTCAAAGCATCTCTCTCTCTGCACCCCTTCTTTTCTCATTCCTGATGCTAGCTTCATGTTCTGTTAATTGAGCGACTGAATGACCTCTCTGCCACCAGCCTGGCCTTTCACATTTGGCAGAACCAGTATGAATGCTCTCAGCTTCCTAATTACATGTGTCCTTGCCCGAAAGTCCAAGGACTGTAACTAATGGGCCTTTCCATAGTGACCCAGAGGACTTGTGATTTCTGCTTAATCCTTCGTGACTCATCTGGCTTGAAGTCTGTTGGCTGGTTTAATTATTTTATAATATCAAATAATAAATAAGATTATTAACTCTTATACGGATGTTTATCTGTTTTTTACTCATGGGAAATTTATCCATAAGACTTTTATCAAAAACCAAATTAGCACATATCTACTAGCTTTTTTAAGTGTAACATAAAAAGTATAAGTCTTGTCCAGAAAATGTGCTCACCGGGCCATCAGCCAAGTGAATACAGAAGACACATTGTCATGTATACTTCCTATAACCAGACTTTGTCATACCAGAGAAGTCAGTTTTCTGAAATCTGAGGAATGATGGTAAGCGTCCCATGGCTTTTCTTACAGAGGATGACAATCATTTGAGAGTCACGATGTCTAGAATTCCTAGTCTGCATTGTGCTCAAAATAAGTGTGCTTCTCATAACTCGCCGTAGGGCACTGATGATGTACAAATGACAGAATGCACATGCATGTCCATGTGCTTTCAGGAAGGGAGACTCCTAAAGTTTTATGCAAATGCAGCTTTCAACCTCTCAATTGTAAACGATGGCCACAATCCTTTACAAAGATGTCTTCGATTAATAGCTTGTAAGTTATGTTGCCATGGTAACTTCATACATAAAACTTGTCACTTAATTGCTGAAGAGGGAAAAAGAACTATTATTCATCCTCTTTAAGTCTAGAAGTGCATTTTGTTATTTAAATTGTAAATAATATCATCGTCATTGACCTGACCTAAAGTCTGTTTAAAATGTCTTCGCAAAGTATAACAAGCGTATGCCGACCTCCTAAATCTATGACACAGAGGCCTATCATTCCTTTGTATTTTTCAGGGGAAAGGAAGACCACAGTGTCCTGCACAAAAATCATGAGCAAAAATATCAGCATTGTGGACAACAAGAAATGCAAATACTTAACCAAGCCAGAGCCACAGGTTCGAAAGTGCAATGAGCAGCCCTGTCAAATGAGGTAACTTCACCCCAGCAGCCATAAAACTATTCCTGTCTTCTGAATGCCTGCTCTAACAATCCTACCCCCAGGCACACGTGCGTTTCTGAAAGAATTAGAGGGAAGAATGCTGTGTAAAAGGGTGGGCAGTAGAGAAAACTGCGCTAATATGCATTCAGCAATGGCCATCTGTGCTGCACCTTCTTGAGTACAAGCTTGTCAGCCCAACTCCAAAGTGTGTGAACTGGTAAAGTGTTTGCATGATGCAGTAACCAGATAGAGAAACCCAGGGACTTCGTGTTACCTACAGTCAGGTTCTTGGGTCCTTTCCACTCAGCGATGGGCAGGTATCTAAGCTGTATTTTTAGTCTTTGCCCTGTCAGCTAAAGAACCTGTATCCTCCTTGTTACGACTCTTCCTAAATATCCTCTTTTTCTTTCTCTGTCTCCTTTAGACATTAAAATCCTTAATTATCATATGTCAAATAATTTCTTAAAATATTTCAAACACCATTTGATGTTTATGCCCTCCAGTTTTTTCCATTTTGATGGAAGAACCATACGGTGTTCTGATATATCAGGAATCTTGAATGAGCTGGATTTATAGACTAGAATGTATTTCTCACTTCAAAATTTCATATTCAAAAAAGCAGAGTATGCAATCCATGCCATTTATTGTTCATTCACTGACCTCAGCTATCTTGGGGGGGAAAATGCCCTGGATAATGACTTGGTAAAAAGAATAGGCGCCTGTGGCTCAGTGAGTAGGGCGCCGGCCCCATATACTGATGGTGGTGGGTTCAAACCCAGCCTCGGCCAAACTGCAACAAAAAAATAGCCGGGCGTTGTGGCGGGTGCCTGTAATCCCAGCTACTCAGGAAGCTGAGGCAAGGGCATCACCTAAGCCCAAGAGCTGGAGGTTGCTGTGAGCTGTGTGACACCACAGCACTCTACCAAGGGTGATAAAGTGAGACTCTGTCTCTACAAAAAAAAGAAAAAAAGGTTAGTACATTTCTGAGTGAGAAATTTTTGCAGCTGGAGGCTGGAAGTCTCTTTGTTAGAGATTATTATCTTCCTTCCTTTGGAAAGGGAGGCAGTATATTTTGAACCACCAAGAATTGATGTCAGTGAGGTTAACCAAAATATTGGAAAGTAAGAAATGAGCATGGGCAATTATTAAGGGTCATCACAGGAAAACTTGCCAAGATTTTCTGGCAGAGCACAATCTTTATTTCTTCTCCCTTTTTTGTTTCTCCAATCTTGTAAGAAACCTTCAAATTTCCATTATTATGTACTGAAAAAGTCGCCAAATGGGCTGATAGCACTCCATTTGCCAAATGTAAAATAGACTGATATAGTAGTAAACAGCTTTGTAAGAAGTAGGCCTCTTAGACAGAAAGAAATGAGATCATTCTAAATTAAATAAATTCTAAAATAGAAAAATATTTTCTCTTATTAAAATACATGTTACATTTTGGTTCTTATTTTGAGCACTTTTCACAAGGAGTAGAAAAAGTAACTTTTAGAATTATATTAAGTATCTCAGAGTCTATTTTACTTAAAAATATGAAATTCATTGAATTGCAAATATTAATGCTTCTCAGTAGTGCCTCTGGGTTCCATATTTGGAAGTACAAATGCATAGATGGATTTAAATTGTGATTATTTCCTGCTATTTCATATTCTTACACAGAATATGAAGTAGAAACTAAGTTAAATCTGGAAGATAAAATATTCATATTAGAAAAATTCCGCTGGAGGACTCCCAAGCAAAGTGGAAGGGTCTGCATCATACTTGATAGAACAGCAAATGAGAACCTTGGAAGAGTCAGTACTGGAATACCAATGTTACTGTGCAAGATTTTCCCTCTTCAGAAATAAAAGCATAAAGTTGTTAACAATTAACTATTTTACAGATGCCATGCCTAGGCTATAAGAGGAAGTGACTCCCCAAAATATGAATCAATTGCTAGGAATAGTTGGGCTTAAGTAAATCTGGAATAATTGAGGTGATTTCTATAAAACAGAGAGAAGCACAAATTCCATTACAAGAAACATGTATTGAAAAGCTAGTATTTGGGAAGTATTACAGATACAAAAAAAGAACCACACTTCATTCTACGCCTTTGAGGAACAGAAGGCCAAATGGCTTAGGTCGACTCTAAGCCTGCTCACTGCTCTAGGGAGTATCTATGAGTCGTGTGAGTGCTGCTAGTTAGGTGACAGGGCAGAAGAAAGGTTAATCCCTTGGTAGGATGGAGAAGCCCTTCTAGGTGGGAGGGGCTTGGAGTTGACTGTCAAGAAACTAGGCCGAGAACGCTACATAAACAATGCCATAGGGTGGAAATAGAAAATGTTTGGGAAGCAAGCTTAACGTGGGATTTATTTTCCAAACAAGTGGAAGATTAAGCTAGAAAAATGTATGAATGAGTATAAATCATTTTAAATGGACAACAATATATTATATACTATATGGTAAGTACCTATTGCATATAGGGAATATGATAATGAACTTTTTTACAAATGAGAGAATAAGAATTTACAGCTGTTAAGTATTATTTTAAAAATCTAACCGTGGGGCGGCACCATGGCTCAGTGAGTAGGGCGCCAGTCCCATATACCGAGGGTGGTGCGTTTGAACCCAGCCCCGGCCAAACTGCAACAAAATAAATAGCTGGGCGTTGTGGTGGGCACCTGTAGTCCCAGCTACTTGGGAGGCTGAGGCAAGAGAATCACCTAAGCCTAAAAGCTGGAGGTTGCTGTGAGCTGTGATGCCACAGCTCTCTATTGAGGACAATAAAGTGAGACTCTGTCTCTAAAAAAAAAAAAAAAAAAGAAAGAAAAAAAATCTAGCAACTAGTCATGTACCCCTAGTAACCTCAGGTTTTCTTGATTCCCTGTACCATGCTGAAATAAGACTGTGCAGACAGTTCAGCTTGGGTCCTCCTGTAAGATTGTTCAAAGAATGGATAATAGAGGGAGGATATTGACAGGAATCATACATACACCAAATTTTAGGAATCATTTTTCTGGAATAATTCTTGGTTCTCTCCTGAAATTAACCTATAGAGGTGTTTAAATTAGTGATTCCTGGAATAGATCCTAATTAATTGAAATAGAAATGACACATATCACTGAGCTAATGATCATTTGGGAAAAGGAAAGATGTCTATCTACGTACTACAATCTGTATTAGATAAATGATTGAATCAATGAAATCAGAAAAATAATATTAGAATCCTAAGGTCCTATAAAATGGGGTGGTTTTTACTTGAGTCCTGTGTCTGTCACTCCAATATCTATGATCACATCGCAGTTAGACAAGCGGTGAGGCTGAAGAAGCATAGTAAACTCTATCTGGAAGGATATATCCAGTCACTGAAATCTCATTGTCCGTGGTAGATCCATATGCCTTGGTGATTCCCAAGAAGGGGGATTCTCAGTCACAGGCTTCAGTTGCCTTGCTAAGACTGTGCTTTTCTCATTTTGAAGTAGTCTACAGACTCATTTCAATTTCTGGCTCCCTAATCTTGTGACCAGTGGTAAGTTATCCCAAAACAAAAAACTCTTTGCACCTCAGTTTCCCATTCTGTAAGTGGCCCTGATAACTGTGGGGCTATGAATTTAAAATACAAAGAATAGGTTTGGTGCCTGTAGCACAGTGGTTATAGTGCCAGCCACATGCACTGAGGTAGGCAAGTTCGAACCCAGCCTGGGCCAGCTAAACAGCAATAACAAGTGCAACAAAAAATTACCAAGTGTTGCGGTGCATGCCTGTAGTCCCAGCTCCCTGGGAGACTCACTTAAGAGAATCACTTAAGCCCAAGAGCTGGAGGTTGCTGTGAGCTGTGACGCCAGGGCACTCTACTAAGGGCGACATGTGAGACTCTGTCTCAAAAATAAATAAAAAATAAAAATAATAAAAATAAATAAATAAAATACAAAGAATAGGACTAATTCCTGGTTATTAGCAAATTTATACTTACAATGTACCTGAACATGGCCATATGATGAGTAGCAGAACACGGCATGTAGCATAACATGGACAGAATCTCATGAATACTTTGAGACTCTGATAAGAACAAGGCCCTATGATAAGAAATATGGAGACTGAAAAACTCACCTATTGGGTAAAATATGTACAGTACCTGGGTGATGGTTGCGGTAAGAGCCCAGACTTCACCAGTATACGATATCCACACGAACAGACTCCAACTTTACGCCTAAATCTATGACATTAAAAAAAGAAGAAGAGGCTCGGCGCCTGTGGCTCAATGGGCTAAGGCGCCAGCCACATACGCCTGAGCTGGCGGGTTCAAATCCAGCCCGGGGCTGCCAAACAACAATGACGGCTGCAACCAAAAAATGCCCGGGCATTGTGGCGGGCGCCTGTTGTCCCAGCTACTTGGGAGGCAGAAGCAAGAGACTCGCTTGAGCCCAGGAATTGGAGGTTGCCGTGAGCTGTGATGCCACAGCTCTCTATCCAGGGTGACGGCTTGAGGCTCTGTCTCAAAAAAAAAAAAAAGAAGAAGAAGAAGAAAAGAAATGTAGAGCATTAAAGGAATAGAAAGCATGGATGCCTCAGAGAAAACTATAATATTAGGTTTTTTTTAAGTATAAAATTACTGTGTAACATTCTGCAAACTCTAAGAGTGATTTTCAATCTGTATGTTGCGGGAGGATCTTAGGTATACTGTGAAAATTTTGAAAATCATTCATTAAATCATTTTCAAAAGAAGCTCAAAGCACAGTACGTATATCCTTTTCTATTTTTTTAGTCTCTTTACACATAATTTAAGCATGCTGCGGAAGTTTAAGTTCAAGTGGGCCGTGAGACAGAAAAGGTTGAAAACCACTGTGTAAGGTATACGGTAGGTAGGTATTTTTTTACCTTGTTTCCAGTGACTTTTGCCTTATTTTCAGATGGATGATGACGGAATGGACCCCATGTTCACGAACTTGTGGAAAAGGGATGCAGAGCAGACAAGTGGCCTGTACTCAGCAACTGAGCAACGGAACTCTGATTAGAGCCCGGGAGAGGGACTGCACCGGGCCGAAGCCCGCCGCTGCCCAGCGCTGTGAGGGCCAGGACTGCATGACCGTGTGGGAGGCAGGAGTGTGGTCTGAGGTGTGCACACAGCCCCTTCTTTCCCCTGGTCTTTCTCTGACTCTTAGCTTGTACGTGTCGAATTGGGTCATGTCTGGAATCTCTGCTTGGCAGCAGGCATTATTCTATACCATACCTAGTAATTTTGCTGATAAGGAAAGACATGCCCTCATAAATAACTTTAAAAATAGAAAAAGATAAAAATCTTAACTCTTTATGTTATAAATATTATAATATAAACAACAGTTGATTTTATCTATATTATGGAATTCTGCTTTTTAATATACTATGAGTGCACTTAGGTGGACACAATAAAATAAACATTTGATGCATCACATATCCGTGAACATTTAAAGGGAAAGAAGAAAGAAAATTAGTATTTAAAAATTATTCTATGTGAGTATGAAGTGTTTTACTTCATATTTATTATTTGCATTCAATAACCAACAAAAGAAATGTACATTTCCATCATTTTATATGTGGTAAGTGAGAGCCATATAGCTAAGAGAAATTAAATGGCTTACTCTAAATCCGATCTAAGTAATGGAGTTTGTCTTTGAACTCAGGTCTAACTCACTGCACCCTCGAGTCCCAGCCCCACCTAGCACATAGCCTACAGTGTGTGGTTATTGTCATGCCACACCAGAGTGGTTATTGTCTGTTATCATGATGCGTATCTTTGCATCATAATGAAAGCCACCCACTGCTTGTATTTACTGACAGCCCTGAAGTACTTGAGGTGAGTTTGTGGGCACGTATGCCCACATGTGCAAAGACACCCCTACACACACAGGGCAGAAACATCCCTCTGTCTACTCAATTACAGAATATTTGATGGGATGTAAAAATGGTAAGTAAAAAATGCTATGCTAAAGTAGGTAGCCACTCTTTTGAAAATTAGGATAAAGTGGGTTAGGTAGTATAGGTTCTAAAAGTTCTTCAGTGAACCTGACCCCCCTCAAAAGCACATTGGCAAATAGCCCAACGTTCTGTCCTTTTTTCCAACTTGTTCATTGATATTTAAGAGATTCTTTGTTATTTAAATGTAGACTTTTGAAAATAAAGGCCATGGCATATTTCACATCCAAATGAATCAGTTCAATCTAGAGAGAAGATTCACACAAACCATTAGAAAAATAGAATGCCCCATCCCCAGCCCAACTCTTAACATTTTTGCCAACTCTTCAGGAGGAAATTGTCCTCAAATATTCTACTACACAGATTTTTGGCACCAGCTGGAAGAAATAACATGTCATAATGCATTATGCCCATTAAAAAATGTCTCTTTTGTTTGGATTTAATTTAAAATGTGATTTTATCAGTCCGGGATAGTTTCATTTGCAACAAGTAAAAAATATAAATATTAAAATGGCAAATCCCAATGTGATTGTTCAGTTCCAAGCTCAAGTGTTCAGGAATACAACAATTCCCAAGCCTATAATGCCAGCAGGGAGGTAAACGCAGCTTCGCCTCCCACTGTGGCCCAGAGCAATGATTTTGGAATCAACGTGCTTATTTGTACACAGCATTATTGCTGAATGTACGCTGCAATTCCTTTGGACCTTTTCCGGACACAAACATATTGGACTTTGACGTTTTGCAATATGCTGTACCCCTTTACTCACACTCAGTGTGATTTGGGTCTCCATGTGTGGGTAGTCAGTGATGCCTGCCTTTGGAAAACAGGGGGCTTTATGCATATTCCACACTCTGGAGGACAATGTAAATGAGAGAGTAAAGTAAACCTGGAAGAGTCAGTGGAATACACATGCGTGCTTCCATCGACTGTGTCACAGTCATCCATTCTATGTAAATTATTTATTAAAGTAACTAAACTAATTTTGAACCAAATTATATTTTCAATCCATACAGAACAATGATTTCTAGGGGAAAGTATATGTGTGTGTATATATATACACACATCTATCTATCTATATATATATATTTTTGGGGGGGTGGCATGGGGGGAGACAGAGTCTGACGTGCCATGGTAGAGTGCCATGGTGTCATAGCTCATAGCAACCTTAAACCCTTAAACTCAAGAGATCCTATTGCCTCAGCCTCCTGAGTAGCTGGGACTATAGGCACTCACTACAATGCTCAGCTAGTTTTTCTATTTTTAGTAGACACAGGTTCACACTCTTGCTTAGGCTGGTCTTGAACCTCTGAGCTCAGGTGATCCACCAGCCTAGGCCTCCCAGAGTGCTAGGATTACAGGCATGAGCCACCATGCCTGGCCTCGAAGGGTACATATCATAATTATGTTAAGAAATTCTTCATTTTATTTTTGGTAAGATTTTCTGTATTTTAGCTTTAAGAAACATTTGTGAGAAATTATGGGCCTATGAAAATTTGTTATTTTTCACAAACATCTGTTCATGCTAAAAAAAAAAAAAAGAAAATTGTAGCAAAAAAACCCATGAATTTCTTTACATAATTATATGAAAATTTTGATACCAATTTTAGTAATTTACATTTTGTTCATTGTATGGTACCTATCTTTCTTACATAATCCCTATGTTATATCATTCTCCATCATGTTCGATCATTCCTGAAACCACTTACATCCAGCTCTGTCTTTAGCTCCAGCTGGCCTTTGTTACTGGTGTTCAGACTGACATTACCTTTAAACTTGTTTATACTAATTTCTCTGGGTTTTCTATGGCTGGTAGGCTTATGACTGATGAGTGAAAACCAGTACTTAACATTGCTTGATCCACAGTCTACACGCATATCTCCTAATCACCGACTTCCTCTGATCTCTCTGACGTTATCTTCCAGTGCTCAGTCAAGTGTGGCAAAGGCATACGTCACCGGACAGTGAGGTGTACGAACCCACGAAAAAAGTGTGTGCTCTCTACCAGACCCAGGGAGGCTGAGGAGTGTGAGGATTATTCAAAGTGCTACGTGTGGCGAATGGGTGACTGGTCTAAGGTGAGAATCGTTCTGTATATTCTCAGTCACAGTTTGCAATAATATCAGTATTCCCTGGGTACTAAAACCATACCAAATGGAGTTTAAGAGGAATGGAGGGCAGAGGTACAGATCACAACACATGGGGTACTATATACCACATCCACGTTCTGATCTTAGCTGTCTGTTCATGATCTCCATAGAATGGAGTTAAAAAATGCTTACGCTAAATGCACCAAGCCGTTGGCGCTACACTTGAGAAAGAAACACTCAAAAAATAGTACCGATTATAGTGCATTGCCTGTTTTCATTGATATTGTTTCTTCTCAGAGTGTTTTTACATAAATCCATCAAACCAATAAGATATTGTGAGATGAGCAAATTCAAAATATAGTTCTCAAAGATAGCAACCAAATGAAGGGAACTCACTTCTTTGAAGGTAAAAGGCGGTCTTTCCTCACCAATATTTTTGGTTGTGTGTGGTAGAAAAGGAAAGGGGCCAAATTCTTGAAATCCTTTGTTCAAATCAAGTGTGCACAATTTATTTGGCAAGTAAATAGTGAGCTTAAGTCATAATAAGTGTAATGCTTGGTGAAAATTCATGTGAGTAAAGTAGAGCCTCGTGTAACTGGGCTATTGGAAATACCTAGCATATTCACTCTATGAAGTACTAATGAACCCCAGGTTTTAAGATAAAATTCTGATCCTATCTGGGTGAAAATAGCTCTCACTTACTAGTTTTAACCAAATGACCCCGCAGTTGGCTGTGATATTATATACTTATTATCACGAAATCATAAAACTACTGGGCTTTGTTTCACCCTCAGATGGACAGAATGGTTTCGATGAGATGTCATAAGTTCTCTCTTCTTCCCCTTTTGTTTCGTAAATGAAGAAAGAATGTGGTGTCTACTGGGGCACCGTGGGGAAGCATGATAGTTTTTTCATAAATAACTAACCCTTAAGGACACTCTGGGAGAAATACTTTCAATATATTATCCCGTTTTTCCAGAGTTGACCCTAATGAAATCCACTGACTTGTAAAATCTAAACTGTTTTCTCCCGATGAATTATGCCATTTCTGCATAACAAAAGTTTGCCTGTTAACATTGCATCTGAGTTCGCAGTAAACTCTTCTCTCTTTTCACTACTTCAAATTTTACATGGGGACTCTTCAAAGGACACATTTGTAAACAATGTCAATCAACCCCAGACTACAGAAGTAAGAAATATTCAGCTCCATCTGCGCCGTTTTTGGCTGGTGAGCCATATGAGGAAACTTCACATTTGAGATTAAAAAGTTTTGAGGGAGCAGAGGATTCCATATTAACCACAACTAATTTCTGTTATGTTCAGGCTTTGTCTCTCTGATTCTAAGGGAGAGAAGCAGAGTAGGATGGCTTGGGAGTCAAACAGTGAAGGGCACAGTTGTGACTCCCTCTTTGTATCATGTGTACACAGATGGGTTAATTGGTGAAGCCATGGAATGCCTTCAGGTCCTTGTTTCCGTATGAGTAAAATTAGTAAAATGGATGAGTTTTCAAGCTGTCTGTACCTTAACTTTTCATTCAGGACTGAAGGTATAGGACAGGATAAGGGAGTAGAAAAAGCGCCAGCAAAAGTGTCAGGGGTCAAGGGCAGATGACCTATTATTCCCTTCTCCCTGCAGGAGCTCATTTGTTTCTTTTGCCCAGTGAAATTTTGTACATTTTCTTTGAATGAACTCATCCTGGTTTAACAGGAAAATTACTAGATTAGATGAGCTATGTTCTTCAACTTTGGTGATCAATATTTTTTTTTGGAAGAATGAACATTGTTGCATTTTATTTTTAGTTGAGGCAGGGTCTCGCTCAGGATGGTCTCATATTTTAAATGTTAGATGTTGTTAACCCCCAGGTGTAATTGCAAAACCCAAAAGGTGTAATTGCAAAAAATAGAAGTGCTGAGTTTTATCGTGAAATGCAGCAGAGCCAGAAGCTCACACATTGCTGCGTATGGAAATGAGGCAAGCTAATCTTATCTGCGTTTCAAATGTCATTACTTTGGATTAATAAAATGTGCCTGATATGTGGCCTCTGGTTAAACATTCAACAAGGTCAAATTAACTGCGGTGATCATAAAGAACAGTGATTTTGCTTTGTTGATGCTACACCTGAAAAAAAATACCTTTTTCAATTTTACCACAATTGTATGTCTGTAACCCTTAAATACACTTGGACTGAATTATTTTTCCTTGGTTTTATTGTGTTGCTCGATAGCTATCCAACCAGAACATGGCTTTTTGACTGAAAAAAGAAAATGGATAGCTCCAATAAACACAGCTTGGGTTTTGAACTGTGTGGGTCCACTTACAGGCGGGTATTTTTTAACCAAATGCAGACGCTAAATGCAGTACTGTAGGTTATAAAACCCGCTTGTACGAAGGGCCAACTTTTTGTCTAGGAGGGTTCTGTAGGGCTGATGGCAAAACTTCAGTAAACATGATTTGGATAGAAATGGGTGGGCCTGGATCCAACCCCCATACACATATGAGGGATGAGTGTCTTCTTTTCTGTTCTTTACCTTTTGACTTCGTTCACTGGCCTATTTGTTTTCTTTGTTTGCTTATTTAGAAGATCTAGTAAATTGTGTTGTTCTTTTCTCTTAAAGAACTCTCTTTATATGACTATGAATCTGTTCTTTTCCCTGAATCCATTTTTCCTTCTTCAGAATGACGGAGGCCTCAGCATCACAGACTCAAACAACAGTGTGCACAAATTAAAACCAGTGGCTCCATATGAGTCTTATTGATTTCACTCCCCTTTTATACTTCTATGATATCACTTTCATGTCAAAATGAAGACCATCCCGAAATAATTACAGAGAAAGGGAATAATGCTAGGATTATGAAGCTTCGGTGACTAAAGTATTCAGGGACGGAGAACACACATAAATCTCTTATTCTTATCAGCTGTGTCCCTGGAACAGGAATAGCAACAAGATGTGGGTGGATTTTTATGCTCCTCAGAGGTCAATTAATCTGTCAGCTTTACTCAAATTCTGCTCATATTTTGAAACTATCGATACTGAAGTAGACTTAAAATTAAGCCTTGGATTGGCTTTAATCAGGAATAGTCAATGTACAATCTATAAAGGCAAACACTCTAAATATGCTCCTCTCTTGATAAGATAGATCACTAGGAGAAATCAAAAGAAAAATAAATGCTTATCTTCTCTCATTGCCTAAGACTCATTGACGACTATTAGGCAAAGGTAATATTGGCCGAATGGAGGTCGACTAAAAATACGATATATGCCCCAAGCTATGTTCATTGCATTTGTGCCAGACTCCATCTGTGTTTTGGATGCTTTCGTATGAACAGTGGAAAAATTACTCTGACCATGAAAGGGAAAAAAAGATACCCGCAAAGAGAAAAATTTTTTGTAGAACTGTTAGCTCTGATTTCTAGTTGTTGTAATAGGAGCCTTTATTGAATAATGTTCATGTTTGTTTCATAGAGACTAGAATATTGGTATAATAGGACACAAAAAATGTGGTGGCTTTGCTCTGGCTTGCATTAACTGTCACAATTGTATGCCACATTCTGACTGCCTGTCTGCTATACAGCATGACTTTAGGGTCTTTCCTGGGAGAGCAGGACACAAGCCACATGTTTCCTGACAATATAAATCTGCATTGGCTCATCGGGGCTGTCCTAAGTATGGAACACAGACTTGAAAAATAACATAGTCCCTTATGTTTATGAAATGACATATTCTCTGTCTGAATTTGACCTTTCTGCCTTTATTTGAACTTCTACAACTTCTGGTTTTCATTACTGGAGGCCAGTGGAGGAGCAAATAAAAGAATATTGTTTATCTACCTATTACACAGAGTTTGGTTCTTTATGAATGTTGTTTAAGGTTAAGGACTTCCTTTTTTACAAATTAAGACTATATAGATTTTATGTGTTTCTGAACCAAAAACGCCTTTGTCTTCACAGTGGGAGAGGGAAGTTTTTATAGAGTTAACTATTCCATGCAGCATTAACAAATGATTTAAACTTAATCAACAACTGAATTTTGATGAAAAACAGCACAACATGGAATTGCACATAATTATTCTTGGTTTATTCTTTGATTCGATTCATACTCTACAGACTTATTCAGTCCTTTAATATACTAGGAAATCAATAGTTTTAGCCTTGTATATGTATTAACTGATATTTGGACAAGAGATTCATGAGTCTTTTTGAGATGATATAGTGTAAAATAATGCTGAAAGCACAGTAAATAGTTTGAATGATTTAGTTATACAGCCATATGTCTTTTTTTTTGGGAGGGGGGTAGTAGGTATAAAGCTTTTAGTATAGTCATTTTTAACTTATCCTGCAAAAGGAAACCAAAATTATTTTCAGCATGTACAAGTGAGAAAAGAGGAATTGGATAAATCAAGAATCTTAAAGCCAAGATTCCTAATGGATAGGAAAAATATGTTTCTAGTTCTAGATGTTTTCTAGTTATATAAATTATATCTACAGGAATTCTGTTTTCTAGTTATATAAATTATATCTACAGGAATTCTTTTTACTCTGAGATCATTCTCATAGTTGCATATTTCAAAATGGTGTTTTGCAATAATTTTTATACACCCTCTCTGAAAATAATGTATTAGCTAAAAAATATATATGTATTATTTTCTTAATAATTTATTTTTATAACTAAAGATCTGCTTGTATCGGGGTTATTTAGTAAATAATAATGTTCTCACCACACATGTTACTGATGTTATTGAAATCTATTTGATATATTATATTGTTCCATGAATCTGTGATAATTGTGATAAAATAAGTGCTCGTCTTCCTAAGTAGTTAACACTCTAATTTTTTAAATAATCAGCTCAAAAATAGAATGTGCAAATTAATCAAGAATGCTTTGATATGCTTTGTATACTATATATACTATGCTTTGTATAATCAAGCATTATAACTTTAACAGTTCTCCTTTTGCATGATCTTTATTTAAATTAAAACAGTGCTTAACAGACAAATGCAAGACCAAAGACACAAAAATTTCACAAAACATTCTTTAAAACATACTTAAAGCAAGTCTATGAAGACAAATAGGAAAATTCCCATCCTGTTACTTTGAGCCTTATCCATATCCAAGTTGTCCAATGGTCAATACAAGTGGGATTTCCACGTATCACATATTCCCAAGGAAGACAATCTTTTGTGTCTTTCTTTTTGTAGTAGTGGATACTTACAAAGAACAAGGCATGTGAATTTGAAGTTCTCCATAAATTAATAGGAGTGTAGGCTCCTAGGGTCTTTGGCCTGACCATCTGCCTTCTGTTTTCTACACAGAAACATGTCACTCTTCAAAGTTAACATTGACAGTGGTCATTCTGACTTATCACAGTTGGTAGAAACCTATGAATAATCACTGAAGACGTGTCCTTCACGTGAAGGAAGCTCAGTGAGTCTTTGGAGTAAAATGTAAAGAAACAATCCCAGATATGTCTGATGCAATCAAGAATCCCCTGAGCTAATGACTACACACTGTTTTGATCACGCATCTCTGTAACCTAGTGTTTTTACATTGTCAAAAGGAACAAAAAGCACCAAATCTAAAAATCCCAAAGGAAGGATTTCTTGCTGGCCCATATCTAGGGTAGGACGTTAGGACTATGGGTTCCCACATGTCTTGACTAACCCAATGCTGGCACATACCACTGTCCAATTAAAATAAACCAGAAAGGTCAAAGTAAATGGATGTATAGCTTCCTAATTTTAACACAAGTAAATGAAGTAGGTTATGACAGCTTAGTGGAGGAAAGTTCAATCTCTTGTTAGAAGGATTTCCTATTAGCAGCAACAGCAAATAACCAAAATAAGTAGTCTACTAATCTCAAAATAGAAAAAGTTAAATATCATCTGAAACTAGAGACAAAAAAAATGGATAAAATGAGAACTTCTATAATGGAGCAAATACATTGTCAAGTAGACGCATTAGTAAAGTTGATAACCAAGGACATGAATGTGATCATTTTTATAAGACCACGTTCATATTAATTCAAGAATTCTTTTAGACTTGCATTTTGTTCCATGAAAAGCTTGTTCCTTTGGATGTGATCCTTGTGTATGAGAAATGCTGGTGTTACACAAAGATGAGCAAATATCTTTGCTGTAGGATATTTCCTTTAACATTCTTCTATATTTGGTAAATTGCAAAGAGGAGGCTATCTTATTTCTCCTTTCTTTTTTTCTTTTTGACAAAGATCACCTTTATAGAGGATGTAGGTAGTTTGTTACATAGCACAATACACTTTGTGTTATTTGAATTTCAAAGACTCGTTGTGTAGATGTTTGTTTCTACCCAGAGAATATTTGTAGCTTGAAACTAAGCTGAAATTATTTATAATCTAAAGAATTATTCTTGAAATTGATTAGCATTTCTATTCAGAAGTATTTTTTAATTATGTCCATAAATCTATTTGAAAAAGATAATTGCCAACAATTTTCGTAATTATAAATTATCACAAAAGACAGAAAAATTTGAACAGTCAAACTTTGAAAACCTGAAAACAAATTTGAAACTGTAACACTGAAAACTATCACTGTTAGATCAATCGAGCAATGAAATAAATCAAAACTATCACTGTTAGATCAATCAAATAAGTAAAATAAAGTAAAGCTTAGTTTTCAAGCATTTGGACATTAAATAAACCTGCCCAAGAAATCCCTACAAAGGAATATTTTGCATTGTATTTATCTTGAAAACTGTTCACACCAAAAAAAAAAAAAAAAAAGACTCAATAACAAATAGGATTCATTTTTTCAAGAAAGATTTTCTATTTTGCTTTTTGGTTATATCCACTGTGCACTTATAAAACTTGCTATTCACTATTATATCTGAAGAAATCATGCAGAAAATCCCCAAACAATTGGCTATCAAATTGTTTTCTCTGTCTTTTTGCACTGCCAGAAAATGAGAAAATTTTATGTATTGCTATCATTTTTTATTTTTAAAATCTCTTGAGGGTCTTATTTATTACCCCAGATACAAAAAATTAAAAATTTAATTTCTAAAATATTTGAATGTTGAAAAGAATCAAATACATTTGGCTAGTATTGGACAGAGGAGAAATATATGTATTAGCTTAAAAAGAACATTTATTATCTCTGTGTATCTTCTATCCAAAGAAAATTCATGAGTTAGAGAGATTGAAGAGGTATATCTCTCTCAGATTATATATATATAATCTGTGTGTATGTGTGTCTATATGTATAATACATAACACACACATACATAATAATAAAAGCAGACTTAAGAATGTGGGTTGAATGTCCTTTAGGTTGGAGAATGCAAGACAAATACTATTAAAAAATATAAAATCCAAAGGATTTAACAATACTCTCTTGATAGGTTCTAGAAACGCTACTGGGTTCTTAAAATAATACTATCGATCAGTGTTCTTATGCAGCATACCAGGGAATATATAATTTTATCTTCTAAATCATAGCTGAAAGTGATTTAGTAAATAAATGTGGTTGTGTTGCTCTTGATATTCTTTACAGGAAGATGGAGCATGAATTGTGCCAAATCTCATTTTTGTGATGTTGAATTTCAAGAAGACTGTGTTGGGGGAGGGTCATATGAAAAGAACATAGTGGAATTTGATAAGAATGTTACAAAATTAAAAGCAATAGTCTTAGCATTGAATTGTATTTACTTAGCTTTCCCTAAGTAGATGTTCATCAAATACCAGAGCCTCTCCTGAGATAGACATAACCAGACAACCAGGATAAGTAGAGAAAAGCTAATTCAAAATGCAAGAAGAAATATGCAAATGATCAGCTAGTTGGAAAGGCAACACGTGAGGTCTTTGGATAGAAAAAGCAGCAAAAAAGAAAAGTTGCTTTAACAACAGATCCCTGGGCTCTCAGGATGACTGGGTGCTCTCCAGCATCCACACCTGCAGGGTTCAGACCAGATTGTGTTGTTTGTAGATGAGTAATTTCTTCGCCTTAAACCCTTCATTTGTAAGATATACCAAAGTATGTACAGGTTTCTTTGAATTTGAAAATGCTCTAAATATGCAGGTAAAGGTAAAATCCACTGTCAATGATGTGCATAGTCCAGGGAAAGGGATTCTCAGCTATGTAAAATAAAATTTGTATTTAATTTTAAATTAATTTTAATTTAACTTATTTTCTAAGTAATTTAACTCCTCAGCCTTAGGAAACAAAACACAAATAGCAGAATGAATTAGAAAAATATACCTCTATAAGCTTGTATTCTATAGGGCAGAATGTGTATGAGTTCACATAGCATAATAAATAAAACCGACAAACGTGTTTAGAAATAATCACACATGTGTGCACACACATAAAACAAGTGGATTGTGGTTATCGTGGTGTGACCAGAAACCTCAAGACCTGGCCACATGTAATTCTAGCACTCTGGGAGGCCCAGGTGGGTGAATTGCTTGAGTGTAGGAGTTCAAGACCTGCCTGAGCAAGAATGAGACCCTGTCCCTACTAAAAATAGAAAATTTAGCGGGGCATGGCCGCAGCCACCTATATCATGACTACATGGGAGACTGAGGCTGGAAAATTGTATCAGCTCAGGAGTTTGAAGCTGCAGTGAGCTATGATGCCACCACTGCGCTCCACCTGGGCAACAAAGCAAGACTGTCTTTAAATCAGAGCAAAACAAGCCAGGCACAGGGGCTCACGTCTGTAATCCTAACACTGAGAAGCCGAGACAGGTGGATTGCCTGAGTTCAGGAGTTCAGGAGTTCAAGACCAGCATGAGCAAAAGTGAGACCCTGTCTTTATTAAAAGTAGAAAAGTTAGTCCAGCGTTGTGATGGGCACTGGTAGTCCCAGCTACTCAGGAGGCCAAGGCAAGGGGATCGCCTGAGCTCTAGAGTTTGAAATTGCTCTGAATTAGGATGGCACAGCACTCTACCCAGGGCATAGAAACTCTGTCTCAAAAAAAATAATAATAAAATAAAACAACACACACATAAATAAAACCGTCATACTTAACTCATACTTTTTTTTCTATAAGTCTTGGATCAATCAAGAAGTTTATTTATTTATTTATTTTTGTAGTTTTGGGCTGGGGCCAGGCTTGAACCCACCACCCTGGGAATATGGGGCCGGTGCCCTACTTCTTGAGCCACAGGCGCCACCTTTAACTCATACTTTTTAAGCCTTATGTTTTTTTCAGGTTGTAATATTGGAATGATTGATGTAATGGGTGTAGGGAAATGTGGTAATAATACTCGAAAGTTTCTAGAAAAGGATGATGACTTGGGACCAGAATACCTAAGATAGTTCAGTGTATAAAGTTAGATATCCCTGATTTGAATTCTGGATTTTGTTCTTACAATGAGTTAATGAGCTCAAATGAAATAATTCATGGAAGGCTCTTGGCCTAGTGTCACACACAGGGCAACTACACGATTGCTGGCTGTTTATGTCGTAACATCAGTGAGGATGGGGAGAAATGGGTTGATCTGGAGAAACTTTTGTGAGGTTAAAATGAACAGAACTGGGGTTTTATTGTATGTAGAAGGAGGTTTTCAGGAGAACTCCCAGGTTAGATGTTTGGCCTCCGCAACTCAGATGGATGTTAATTCTATAGTATAAGACAGAAACCTCTGATTAAGTTTACGTGAGAAGAGTGTGAAGTCTACTTTGGACTATATTTCATGTAACCAAAAAAGAGCTCAATACTAGCTAGCTGTGGGGAGGAGGCGGAGAGGTATGGGATGGAGATAATAATTCTGGAGTCATCAGCATCTAAATAGTGCTTACCACTTTAAAGCACTAACGTGTGCTGTGGACGGGGGATGGGGGGTAGGGGGTGTGTGAGTAGTGTGGCCAGAGAGAGAATGAACGAGCAGGCTTGAGAGATGCCCCTTTTCAAAGTGTAAGAGGAGCAGCCGTAGGCAATGGCAACTGAGAAAGGGTCATTCAGAACAGTGAGAGGAAAATCATGAAAAACGAAAGAAAAAAGCATTTCATTTTTTAAGAATGTTCAATGACACAGGGCCTGGAATTTAAAGGAATTGAGGTCCAGGATCTTTTTTTTCCTCATACTTTGTCTTATCACTCTCTTCATCCGGATGCTTATCTGTATCCCTTAGAATATTCTTTAGGATAAACCAGTAAATGCAAGTAAGGGTTTCCCTGAATTCTGTGAGTTATCGTAGAAAATTCATCGAACCCAAGGAGGGAGGGAGTTGTGAGAAATCCGGCATACAGCCAGTCAGATGTGGGGGGACAGTCCTAATAACTGGCACCTGAAGTGGGGCACACTCTTGCGGGACTGAGCACTCGACCTGTGAGATCTTACGCTGTCTCCAGGAAGGTAGCGTGAGAAGTCCATGCAGAACACGGATGCACCTGCACCAGGTGTGAGCAGAGAGGAAGAGCCAGTGTTTCTCCTTACTGTGAGCTCTGCTAACTTGGGTAAACCCTTGCAATGCTCTTTTTTTTTTTTCATGTGCCAAATGGGACTGAAAAGCATAACTGATTGATTTGTGGTGTGGCTCAAATGGCATAAGAATATGCTTTTTTTAATGAAAGAACTGAGGGTTGACAAACTACATTTAAAGCAAAGTAAACTGGCAAAACTCTAAGGAGAAAACAAAAAGTGTCAAAGGTGCATTAAAGTGAGAAGCTCTGCAGCTTGGGTGCTTGGGTCCAAAAAGACTAATGAATCTCCTTGTAAAAAGTTTGTGTTTTAAATGCCAGCCTATGTACTTTTCAACCATCTCATAACTCTTGAGTCTGTCTTGAATCTGTGGCTGCTCAGACTGACCGTTTTCTGACTCGTGGCCACACATGTTGAGACCCATTCAACCAATATTTTTGCCGAGCTCTGACTCGAGGTGTCTGAGATACTCAGTGAACAGATCAGACCCAAACCCTCTGTCCCCATGGAGTTTATATTTTAATGAGGCCAGTTGCTGCTGAATTAGGGTCCAGTATCTTTAGTCTCAACTCAAACTTCAACTACTGTAAGACTGTGCCATTGGCATTGGTGTAGCTCTTCCAATTTATATATTTAAACCTAAGTTCTTTATTATATTTCCTCACACCAAAGCCTGCACTCCTAGTTTCCTTCCTCTCAAAAAAATGTCACAATCCTCTCCCCATCCACCCAGGTGAGAAGCTATCCTGGCCCTTCTATTCTTACCCAGTGGGGATTTGCCTCAGTTGCTCTTTACTCGAGGACAACCTGCAGTCCCTCTTACTTACTCTTTCACGAGGACTAGGGTAGCAATTCCCTGACCTTCATGTGTCTCCTTCCACAGATCCATCCATTTCAATAGATGACTTCCTCAGCTTCCTGAGCAGCACTGTACTGTCAACCACCGGATGCCCTGGCACAAAACTTTCCAGATTGTAGCCTAACATACCTATTCAGAATGGTCTCACCATTTTCATTAACTCAAGCATTTCCTTTGAGCTCAGACCTGAGCAGTGTTTACTTCTAGAATCTTCTTATTCTTTATACAGTTCTCTTCGCTTACAATGTGTTTCTTGCAACTATCCAGATTCTCCAGAGCCAGCTCAAGTGCCTAATTTCTCAGAGATCTTCTCCAATAAAGGACGTCTCAGAACTCCTTGACAACTACTGATTACACTAGCTTTTCTTCCCCCAGTGAGTTATTGTCTTACATTGTTGCCACTTCATTACAAATCGCTTAACTCCTTTACCTTCCTCCCAAGTCTCTCTCAGCAGCTGGAACATTGTACTCTATGCAGTGAACATTTATGGAATGAATGACTGCAAAGTATTTTTTCATAAGATAACACACAAAAAAATGGAATGTGTGACACATTCCATCATTGTATTTCTTTTCTTCTGTAGCGTGGTCTGTGTGATGTTTCTGACTCTAATTCAGTAACAACTAAGATATTTCATATTATTTTGTAAAAAGGGAATTAACAACTAACTTATATTTTCCAGGAAAATTTAACTCATCAATGTAAGTTTCTGTAGTCATATGACTCCCTTTATCTCTTTTCCTGTTTATTAACTCAAACACCTTGAAAAGGCGATTTTTTAAAAAGTAAACACACTCTTATTTGAATACCATGATATTTGAGCCAAGAAAAGGTTTTTAAGGTTGAGTTTAAGGAAGCTGTCGAACTTTTTGGCATCTTCTTGAATCCATTTGGCTGAAATACCCACCATCAGGTTAGCAATTACCTACCCTAGAAGGGAAACCCTGGATGAGACGAAAGCTAATTAAGATTTTTCTCTATGAGCTAGCAAATATGTGGTTTACTTTAAGTTAGAATAAGATAAAGATGATGCTTTCTGTGCTATTTTAAGTCAAGGTTTTACTTATTAAAACAAACAAAACCCACACATTTTCTCTCTTTCATGGCCACAAGTGGATCTTACCCATTTTGACATAGAATTGGTGGACTAGCGCTGGAAAGTATTTTATTTGAAAAGGAAGTTTAATCCCTGTCATTCTAAGTCATTCTCCCTGATAGGCAGATGTTTCACTGGAATGTCAGTAATAGAAGAAAAATATCTTGATTTTTTTTTCTAGTTTTTTTATAAAAAAGAGTTAAAAGTATAAAACTTAAAACATAGGGGGTTGCACAACATTCAGTTTGGCAATGATTTCTCAAATATGATAATCCTAAGCAAAGACAAGAAAAAGTGGAAAATTAGACTTCAAAATTAAAATTTTTTTTTTGCATCAAAGGACATAATCAAGAGAGTAAACAGGCAACCTATAGAGTAAGAGAAAACATTTGCAAATCATATCTGATAAGGGACTGATGTTCCACATCACTAATCATTAGGAAAATGAAAATCAAATCACAATGCACAATGAGATGCCTTTTTTTTTTTAAAAAAAGAAACAAGGTCTTACTCTTTGTCTTCCAGGCTAGCTCATGATCATGGCTCACTGTAGCCTCAAATTCCTGGGCCCAAG